>BTHU01000008.1:105218189-105393189 GCA_036184795.1 Tokudaia tokunoshimensis
GTAGAATGCTTGTCCCTTCGCAGTCATGCCCCTCTGTCACAAACGACTCTGATATAATTTGCTTGTCTGAGTTACCTTTTCAATGCACTTTAAATTGTTTTAAATTTTTAAATTAAATTGTGCTTTGAGTTCTTAAACTAAGCTTATCACATCAGTTTATCCTAAATTTTAAAATACTGTAGGGCTATTCCTACTACATAATTATAGAAATGAAAGAATTATACATAGCTTTATGCAAATCCACTGTCAGATGTATAATGACTTATGGAATTGGTATTCTTTCCTTCCTCTCGCAGGCCTGGGAAACAGTGAGGCTGGAGTACCTGGAGGACCCCATCCTCGTCTCTTCATATAGGCAAAAGCTAATTGACTATTTTACCTCACAGCTCAGGTATCAGCAATGTCCGCCCTGTTCTTCTGCTACACACCCTGCCTTTGTGTTCCTGTTTCTCTTCCTTTGCTTATAAGCTGAAGTGTAAACTTCAGTCAGGTCAGGTGGCACATGCCTGTGATACCAGTTACTAGGCAGGCTGAGGCAGGAGGATTGCAAGTTTAAAGCCTGTCTGGGCTACTGAATGAGTTCAAGGCTAACCTACAAAGCTTAAAGAGATCTTCCCTATTTCAACATTAGACAGACAGACAAACAGAGGCAGGAAGGTAGCCCAGTGCCTACATAGCATATGTCAAACTGTGGATTCAATCCCATGTACTGAAAAAAAAAGTAAAACTTCAATTATTACCTGAAGGAATTTATCCTTTCCTTATCTCATATTAATATCAAGAATAAAATATCATTTTATGGAAATTTTTGTTATTATGATAGAGAAACTTTAGATAACATTGATACCAGATCAGTTTATTATTTTTATTCTGTTTAAATAATTAAAAATATTTATCACATGTGCATTCTCTCCCCCCCCGACACACAAACACACACACATCTCTGTGTATGTATATTCAGGTCCCTTGAAGGTTGTTTTTGTTTTTTGTGGTTTTTGTTTGCTTGTTTGTAGTTTTTTTTTTTTTTCTTTTTCCTTCCTTTAGGAAAACACCTTTAATGTTCTGGGACTTTCACTCTCTTTAGCCTTTCAATGTTTCAATGTTCTATCTCCTTTCTCATATCAGCCTGGGGAAGAGTCTGGTCTAAAATATCAGGGACTTGTCTCAGTGAGGATGGCAACTTTCTTGACTTTGGATTCTACTAGAGTCAGAAACAGTGGCTAAATGTGTTTGTCTCCCTCCAGTGGTCTCCCGAAGCCATCGGAGGCCTCTGTTGCCAAAGGTCTCACTGTGTGGCCTCCTCCCTCTCCTCTCCAGTCAGGACAGAGTGACCTGGAGAATCGCAGATGAGCTCCCGTGGCTCCTCCAGCAGCAGGGAAGCAAAGCGAAGCTGCGGAGCTGCCTCCTCAACCTCTTTGTGTCTCAGAACCTTTACAAAAGGTCCGCGCTCCTCGATCACCTCCCCGGGGGACAGACTCAAACAGCTAGTTAACAACACCCACCGGGAAATGGAATCGATTTAAAATGTAAAATCAGAGTAGTCTCAGTAGCATCTGGAATGCAAACAATAAAGGGGAGGGGGACTCGGTGACAGTTTGTGCACTGTTGTGAGATCCTTGTCCAGGAGAAAAGTATATTGTTGCTTTTCAAAATTCAGCTAGACGGATCCCAGGGCAGTGTTATACCTTATTCTTCCATTCAAGCAGATTTTAAATCATGCATAGAAATCATTCCTAACCTCGGGGCCCCCAGGTCTTCCCCCAAGTGTCACTTCTAACCACATTCTGGGCTCCCAGTAGAATCTGACCAGGGTTAATATAAATGTATCCTCTTTGGATACATTTGAATTTGTTAATGGCATAACTGCCCTTTTATTGGCCTGACTTCTCACCTACTAAGCCTCAGGAACGATTTTTTGTTTTCTGCCTCACTTAGAAATTTAGGAATAGAATCTATAATTTGATTTGCCCCTGAGCAGACGCTCACAAATCTCACTGTTGGACCTGCTGAACTCCATGTAAGTTGCTCGTGAGTCCTGTGGATTCACATTTGGTCTGTGGCCTGGCCTCTCGCTCACCCTCCTGCAAATACCACCTGTAAATGAACACTGTTCGGTTTCCCTCCAGTGCCTCGGGGCAGTCACGAGGTGGATATGCAATGGGAGCTGACCTGCTTCCGCTAGTTTCTGCTACTTAATTCCCATCATTTAAAAACGATTTGGAGGTGAGCTGAGCTAACTTTAGCATGAAATGTCTACCAGGGATTCCAATGGCTAAGCCAAAGCTGCCAGCACTGCAAAGGCCTTCCCGAGTGCTCTGCACTCAGACAGCAGGTGGCGCTGGTCACCCCTTCTGTACAGACAGTGGTGAGAGTCAGAGAGCCGCTGCAGACAGCGCCGCCAGGAGCAGTGGGCTGGATGGCAGTGTGAGCCGCCCTCACTGTCCCTGTGCTATATTTGCCTCTGCATAAACTGCCTACAGCTCCGCTGGAAGGAATTCCGGCATTTTCATTTGCGGTGGGTTTTAAAGTATGTTTTCCATCAAGTTAACCTTGTCCTTTGGAACAGAGGACACTTCGCCGAGTTGCTGAGTTATTGGCAGTTTGTTGGCAAAGACAAAGGTGCCATGGCGACAGAGTACTTTGAGTCACTGAAGCAGTATGAGACCTGCGAAGGCGAGGAGAACATGCTGTGCCTAGCCGACCTGTATGAAACCCTCGGCCGGTTTCTGAAGGACCTAGGACTTCTCAGTCAGGTAGCCTCAGTGGACCCTAAGGCAGGGATGGCTCCCCGTGTTGACGCGTCTCTCCTCCCAGGACCGGAGGTTTTTCCATGTGTGGGCGCGGAGATCTGTGGTGTTGAATTGCTGCGTTTGATCAGCCTCTCTCGCGCCTTTGTCCCCAGGCCGTGGTGCCTTTGCAGAGGTCCCTAGAAATCCGGGAGACAGCCTTAGATCCCGATCACCCGAGAGTAGCCCAGTCCCTCCACCAACTGGCCGGTGTGTACGTGCAGTGGAAGAAGTTCGGCGATGCGGAGCAGCTGTATAAACAGGCCTTGGAGATCTCAGTAAACGCTTACGGTGCCGATCATCCGCACGCCGCTCGGGAACTTGAAGCGCTCGCGACTTTGTACCACAAACAAAATAAGTAAGTCTTAGATGGCTCACCCTCGGCTCTCACGAGGCAAGTGGGAGGTTTGCTTTGCGACTGTTTATTTTCCTTATCCTCCACATCATGGTCCGATGGTAATACATGGTCTTCGTGCGGTACACAGAGAAAAATTAAAATTCCCAGTTTTTTTTATTTTTCTTTTTCATTGAAGATGCATGAAAGATAGCGCATGAGCTTTGAGCTGATATGGTTTGAGCGCTTCCACCAGGCTGCAGCACCGTGGTGCTGAGAGCACATCACTCCTGCAGGAACCGCGAGCCATTCTTGGCGGCGGAGTCCAGTTTGGCAAGAAGGTTTTATTGGCCCCCCCCCAGCCATGTTTTTTATTTGCATATTGTCTTTGGTGGCCTCTGTGCTTCATCAGAAGGTTTTCTTAGTTTCTTAGACACAGACCACAAAGCCTAAAATATCAACTACACACCATTTGTAGGAAACGTTGGCTGGTCCATCGTACAATAAAAAGGCTTTCAAAGTGAGGGCATACCTCAACAACAGGGCATTCGCCCAGTGGCCCCTGCTGTGGTCCCTGATACCATATGCGGAAGACAACACACTATGTAAAAGCTCTTGTGCTTACTGGGGACCTACTGAGTGGCATCTCATCTACTCTCAGAAATTCTTTCTCTTCCTCCACTGTAGGAAGACTTCCTGAAAGTTTTTCTTTTTAATTTCTGTAAGTATTGGTTCACACTAATTTTGCCTAGATTTTTGCATTTATAGCTAACCAAAAAATTAGCCTGTCCAGATAAAAGGTGCCCACTGCAAACTAAAGGTTGGGATGTTCATTGAGTTAGACTGCTAGAGACTCCAACTGCATGAAATCGATTTAAAACAGTTAAGCATGAGCTTTATAGAGGACTGTGTGGGTTTCCTCAAACACTTTGAACTCCATGAGCAACCACTAGACTCCTGTTGTATTTGACAGAACCACTGTGCACTATGTCAATGTTTGAATCTCCCTGAATCCCTCCTGAATTATGACCATTCTCTCTCTCTCTCTCTCTCTCTCCCCCCCCTTCTTCTCTCCTTCCACCCTCCCTATTCTCACCTTTTCTTTCTCTCATTGTTTTTAAAGGTATGAACAAGCTGAACATTTTAGGAAAAAATCGGTCATAATTCGTCAGCAAGCCACAAGGAGAAAAGGCAGCCTGGTAATGAGAGTCCGTTCCTGTTGCCCCTTGAACCTGAGGGAAAGACGAGGTCTGATATCATGAGCACATAGACCTTGCACTGGAGCGCTTCAGGTTTTAGGTGACTTCTAGAAAGACTCTGGTTGGCATCGTCCTTTTATTTATAATCCCACTTTGAGAGAGGTATTATTGAGCATCGCAACCCAGAGGGCTTTTAAGTTATAAAGCTCAGCTGAAGATGCACTCTGGAAGGTACTGTTTCGGGCTACTGTGATTCTTTGTGAGGGGTTAGGAAAGGACATAGAAGTTTAATAACATCTTCTGTGAGATTCGGCTGGGGAAGAACTGTTTCCCTTGAACAAGTGTTTCAAATATTTCTAAGTCGCTGATAAAAACCTAAATATAGCATGTGGGTCTGAGTTAGATCCCCAGCCCCCACATTAATAAAAAACTAAGGCTGCTATACTGACACACTTATAATGCCAGCACTTGGGAGGTACAAACTGGGGGATCCCTGTGACCTTCCTAGCCTCATTGGTGATCCTCAGGTCCCAGTGAATGACACCATTGTAAAAAATAAGGTAGGTAGCAACTGAGGCTCAACACCTGAAATTGCCCTCCGGCTTCCACATGCACCTGTGTGCATGCATGCATGGTTATAAAACAATAAATATAAGTTGCTCTACACGGAAGGACCTGATGTATGTATGTGCAGCTGGTGTTGAAGACCAGTAAGCTAGGTCCTAGTCTTTTTTTTTTTCCTTTTCTAAGTTTTTTTATTTACATTCCAAATGATTTCCCCTTTCCCGTTTCCTCACTCCCCGAAAGTCCCATAAACCCCCTTCCCTCCCTCTGTTCCCCATTCAACCCCCTCTCGCTTCTCTGTCCTGGCATTCCCCTACATCCAGTCTTTCCAGGACCAGGGGTCTCTCCTTCTATCTTCTTAGAAATCTATTGATATGTGAATTGTGTCTTGGGTATTCTGAGATTCCGGGTTAATATCCCCTTATCAGTGACTGCATACCATGTGTGTTCTTTTGTGATTGGGTTACCTCACTAAGGATGATATTTTCCAGTTCTGACAATTTGCCTAGGAATTTCGTGAATTCATTGTTTTTAATTGCAGAGTAGTATTCCATTGTGTAAATATACCACATCTTCTGAATCCATTCCTCCGTTGAGGGACATCTGGGTTCTTTCCAGCTTCTGGCTATTATAAATAAGACTGCTATGAACATAGTGGAGCATGTGTCCTTATTGCATGCAGGGGAAGCCTCTGGGTATATGCCCAGGAGTGGTATAGCAGGACCCTCTGGGAGTGTCATGCCCAGTTTTCTGAGGAACCGCCAGACTGCTTTCCAGAGTGGTTGTACCAGCTTGCAATCCCACCAGCAGTGGAGGAGTGTTCCTCTTTCTCGGTCCTAGTCTTTTTTGTCTTTTTTGAAGTACTTTGACATGCTAAAATACATCATGATCGTTTTCACAAAATAGTGCTTAATGAATTTGTGAACATGGTTCCATGTAGAAATAAACACACATGCTCCTCATAGATGTTACATTCGGTGTGTTACTTTAACAACCGCTATCTAGGTTAAAGAGAAAGGCTTTTGTCAGGACGAGAGTAGATGCCTCCAGAGTTGAGGCTGGTGCTCAGTGGTTGCGTTTCTGTGTCACTGCAGTATGGGTCTGCCCTACTACGCAGGCGGGCTCTGCAGTTGGAAGAGCTCACCTTGGGCAAGGACAAGCCTGAGAACGCCCGCACCCTCAATGAACTGGGTGTCCTCTACTACCTTCAAAACAATCTCGAGTGAGTACCGTGGCATTCCTAACGAGATTCATAACGAGAATCCAGTGTGTCTCTTTATCCGGAAGCTGTTTTACCTGGCTGTCAAGTCCAAGGCTGGGGAAGAAAAGCTCTGCTTTCACCCTTTGATTTACTTAGAAAAGACATCTCGTCTACACTTCCGCTGTTTGAAAAACAAGAGCTTTTAGGTTTCAGAAAAATGCAACACTTTTTTCATCTGCTTCCCCTGAGTTCCTTTTACCAACAATTATTTGGTAACAGCTCTTAAGGGAAAAAGAATAAACACCGATGCCTTCCATTCGGCACAGTCTGACCACTGGAAAGGCCTTAGAAGGCTGTTTCCAAAAACGTAGGAGAAATGGAGTTAGTTGAGAACCAAGCAATCAAGCAGATGCCTCATGGGAAGCAAAGGAAGGGGGAAGGGTGAGGGAAGGAGGGGGATGGCTTTGGGCTGAATCCTTCTTTCACTTCAACATGTCTAGGAATAAAAATGTTTCTGTTCTCCACATCACTAAGGGCTTAGGATTCTGACCTCGAGAGAACAAATTGCTTAAGGCATTTTGGGGTTTGTTCCCAGGACAGCAGAGCAGTTCCTGAAGCGTTCCTTGGAAATGAGGGAGCGGGTTCTGGGGCCAGATCATCCAGATTGTGCACAGTCCCTGAATAACTTGGCAGCTCTCTGCAATGAAAAGAAGGAGTATGCGCGAGCAGAGGAGCTGTACGAACAAGCCCTGGACATCCGGAGACGAGCACTGGCTCCTGACCACCCTTCCCTGGCCTACACAGTGAAGCACCTTGCAATCCTGTATAAGAAAACGGTAAGTCCACCTCACCGTGTCTGCGTGCCTTACAATGTACAGGAAGAGGCCATGACTGCTGCCTGCCAGTTAGTTTATTGCCTGATGGGAGGTCATTGCAGGAGCTTTTTAAAATAAACTATTTAATTTCTAACAAATGAGAACATGAAAGTATCTATTATTTCAGACTTAATTCAATTAAGATACTAATTTGGTTTTCTGAAAAAGCATTCCCACTACAAATCAAGCATCAACATTGTGAATGAGTTCCTTTCAAATACAACCCATTTTATGAACATTATGAATAAGATATTTTTTATTTAATATCTCAGGAATTTTCAAATTCGTCCTCCTGAACTTGCTGTTAACCAAAACACCCAGGAAATCACCCAGTAGCCAGGGCTGTAGAAAGTGCCTTATTTATTTATTTATTTATTTATTTATTTATTTATTTAACAAACTGTCATTTTATTCCACTCTTCTCTTACTTTGTCTACAATGAAACATTAGCTCTTTGCCATAGGAGTAAATTTTGGAATTTTCTATCTGTTCAAAACAAAACTTGGCCACAGCCTGCTTTGAACAGCGCAGTCGCAGAGGTGCCGCTGTGCTGAGTAGCTGTGAGGCTCCCTTGCTATTGGTCCCGGCATGAAAGGCCATGGATGAGAAGGGAACATGCTGTTCTTTCAGGCCAGCTTCTCGGTTAGAGGAAATCATAAGGAAACCCATGAGGGGACTTGGCAGTTGACGTGAATTTATTTGGATGCCTCCTTGAGTTAAGAGCAACAGCAGATCTACACAACTGGGCTTTTCTTTTACTGGAAAACACTGGATGCATAAATAAAGTGCAAACTATTTTTCCAAATTATCAGACAATCTTTGTGTTTCCAACAGCTTTATTTAAATGCTATATTGGATTTTTCCATTGCCTATAGCGTGACCAGCTGTAGAAAATGCTTCTGCAACTTTATTGAATATATTTTATTTCTGGGGGAAGCTCTGGTCAGACAGGATTTATTGCTTTAATATTTTGTTAGATTATGCTTTTGTTTTTAAGGGAAGAGTTGACAAAGCTGTACCTCTGTATGAATTGGCTGTTGAAATTCGGCAGAAATCCTTTGGCCCAAAGCACCCCAGTGTAGCTACTGCCTTGGTAAACTTGGCAGTCCTTCATAGCCAAATGGTAAGTATCTACATTTCAACTGTTTACAAATGAATGATCTGAATGTAAAATATATTCTATATATAATATCTATTACATCATATATCTTACATATGATGTAGATCTATGTATGGATAAGTGTGAGTTAAAGGCATAGTAAAGAAAATATAAGGTTATTTACCAGCTAATGTTTCCTTTTTAGATATTTCAAACATTATTAAAGTTAGATTTGTAGGCTGATTCCTTTCTGAATGTAGAAGACCAGCTGACCGCTGAGTTCAGACCAGGTTTTCTTTTTCACCTTTTGAGACCCCTGTCATCTACAGGCCAGTCTCAGAGTATCTGTGTGGGTACCCACCAGACAGTAAGCAGACTTGTGCTTATATTATGGAATTGAGTCAGATTGATACTAAGTCATGTTCTAAAAGAGTTTTTACTTTCCATTATTCTGCTTCTCCAGTTATGATTGTCCATAAAATAGTTTCCTTGCATCTCTTAGAAGTATATTAAGGTTTTCAAAGTGCTTACCAAAGTATGTCAGAACAGTATAGAATACATTAATAATAATTTTAGACACACTGTGTGTAAAGTGAGCACTGTTACTTTTTTTTTTTTTTAATAAGAAAAAGCACAGTGAAGCCCTGCCACTATATGAAAGAGCATTAAAGATTTATGAAGACAGCTTGGGGCGGATGCATCCTCGAGTTGGAGAAACTTTAAAAAATTTAGCCGTGCTCAGGTAAGAACTCTTCTCATGTATCCCAATATTTAATAGCTCTGACTCAGCACAGAACAGCATGAAATATTTATCCCTAAAAATAGTCTTACTTGGAGTGAGGGTAGTTGTTTTGGTCTCGTGTAGCTTTGGTTACTCAAGTGGTACTCAGAAGCAGAGAGAAGGCAGGCTTACTTTTTGGAGGTGTGTATCGTAGCCAATAGTAAAGATGGCTTATACCAGTGCTTACTGCCTATGGGGTGATAGGGTTAGCTACTAACGTCAGAGCTGACGAGTTAGGTGTGTGTTGAGTTTTGCTCACTCCTCTGTGTTCATCTTGGAATGCAGGTGATAACAATACTTAGCATTTTTACTGAACCCATGACAACATGGTTTTAATGATGCACATAGGAGAGACAGAAAATTCCACAGTACAGATAGAAGAGTCTGGGAACCATGGCTAACTGGTCTACCTGAGTAAATATACTAGAGAAGAAAGTGCAGTGGGAATGGCAAATTAGTTGCAACTTGTTTTTCTGTATCTTGAATGGCTACTTAGAGGCAAGAGCTTCTTGTTAATAGCCATACATCTCTCTTATTTTTTCCTCTCAAAGCTATGAAGAAGGGAATTTTGAAAAAGCTGCCGAACTATACAAAAGGGCAATGGAAATAAAAGAAGCAGAGACATCACTTTTGGGTGGAAAAGCTCCTTCAAGGCAGTCATCAAGTGGAGACACATTTCTCTTTAAAACAACTCATTCTCCTAACGTTTTCCTTCCCCAAGGACAAAGCTAACTGTCAATTCATTGCAAGAATGCTTCAGGCTAAAACAGCTAAACATCTGGAATATTCTAATTCAATGTTTTTAAAGAAAATAATTTTTCCAGACTTAGTATTATTTAACTAGCATTTGTAGGAAGTATACTGGATTATATTGAATTGTCATGTCAAGTTTAAATTGATTAAGAACCTATTTGCTGTGGGATGAGACCCAGGATGAAAACGTCAGCACTCAGTGGCATGAGGAGCAGCCTGGTCTCTGCAACAGAAGCTGGCAGGATCCTATGCTTTAAGAATTCCATGGTTCTTTTTCTCCCTCAAGAGCAGCCTTAGCTCCGGCCGTTCATTGTCTGTTCCTAGCAGGGCTCTAAGCCGGTTCTCTACCTCAAAGAACTTTCAAGGGCTAAAGGGATGTTTATGTAAAGTCTGTACAGTCTTCAGTGAAACGAACTAGATGGGAATTCTTGTTTGCTTTTCCTTTTTCTGGGTTTGTGTGTAAGGATGTGCACATACACATGCATGTACATGTGGAGGTCAGAGGTCAGCCTTGGGTACCATTCCTCAGGCGCTGTCCACCTTGACTCTTTTTTTTTTCTTTTTCTTTTTTTGAGACAGGGTCTCAGTGATCTGGTGCTCATTTAACTAGTCGGACTGGTCGTCCACACCCTAGTGACCTATACTCCTGCCTCATCTCCTAAAACAGGATCACAAGCTTCCATCTCTACCCCAGCTCTCTAGAGTGGGTCCTGGGGTTGAACTTGGGTCCTTATGGCAGACACTTCCGCAGCTGAGCTCTCCCCCTAGCCTCTTACCGTATTGTGACTCTGTAGCTCAGGGCGACCATGACCTCTTGGTCATCCCTCCCAAGGGCTGGCCCCACAGGTGCAGACACCGCAGCTGCCTTTGCCCTTGAGCCTCCCTGCTCCCTAAGCTGATTTAACCTCTGCTTTCTGTGCTGTGTCCAGCTGTGTCACTGCTGTGCTGCGGTATCTGGTGACATGCATGCCACCACAGGGGTCAGGCTCTTTACCATTCTGTTCTCTTATTGTGGGACAGGTCTGAAAACCCAGCTACTTAGGGGCTGAGGCAGGAGGCTCTCAAAGGTCAGTTCCAGCTTAGAGTATGGAGTGAGTTCAAGGCCAGCCTGGGCACCTTAGTGAGACCTTGTCACAAAATAAAAACGTAGAGCTGAAGACATAGCAGTAGTATGCATTGGACCCTGGGGTTAGTCCTCAACGCGCGCGCACACACACACGAGTCCAAAAAGCCATGACAAATCCATTTCTTTCATAAATGGTCGAAATCAATCTTGCTTTACCTCAATTAGATGTTTTTATACTGGAAATTAAGTATTTTTTATAGACTTTATAAATATTGCCACATTTTAGATATTGTTTTTATTTGTATATTTATAGTAAAATTTTCAACGATTTTAAATTTTATAAGATCTCAATATGTATTGTTGTAAAGATGACAGGCATAAAAAATGTATGTTTTAAAATAAAAGTGCAATTACAAGTTCTGTTTTGCATTCTCTTAGAGGGTTATTTTGCATAATTATTTAAGAATAAACATTGAACACGTTTCAGCCGACTTGAATATTGGGCAAGTTTACTCAATAGTTTGTTCAACTTGAAGAACTATGACCTCAGGGTGTGCCCAGCGTCACCAAACTCCTGGAGGATGCAGAAGCCAGAGTCATCACCAGCCAGAACTTACAATTCAGACTTCAAGGCCCCTCCCTGAGCCCACTCAGAAGTGGCCTGAGAGCTAGGTGTTCAGGCCACTCCTGTCAAAGCTTTGAGTTTGGGAATCATTGCTAAAGTCTACACACTACAATGCTAAGTTAGACAGGACATGACAAAATAAGCTTTCTTCCTCCACCTTTTAGGGGAGGCTTAGCGGAAATGAAAAGCTAAAATATAACTATGACCTATCTTTGGGGTTTACCCCCTCTGAAAGGTAAAAATAACAGGATTCATGAGCATATTAGACATTGATTTTCACAACTAATGTATTAAAGCTTAAAATCTAACTATTTCATGACTAATGTAATACATTAAAAGTATAGTATTAAAAGACTCTTCAAATAAACATATTCTTTGTTCTTCTAAAATTTAGATTTGAGAACTATACAAAATATTTTAGAAACTGCAGTGTTATTTGACTTTATAGTGCAAATTATAACAGAGGTGGACACTAAATTATATATTTCTTTTTCTCTAAATTATATATTCAAATTTAGTACATAATAAAGCCATTATTATATCCATTTTTTGCACTAACAGTGTGTTCTTTGCCTTCATGAGGATGCTAAGAGCAACTGCGGCAGACATTGGTGAGATGCGATTCCCAAGCAGTATGATCTGCTCACATTAACAGATACTTGGCTCAGATACTGGTGTGAGCATAGATGTGATTCTCAGATTATGTTCATAGGAGCGCGCACACCCACACCTACAGCAAAATGGTAATTTTCAGACAAGTCCCTCAATAATAAATAACTGGTAGGAACCAAATTTTTCTCTAACTTGTCTTCAGTACTTTACAGAAGGGGACTTAATGAAAAACCAAACCGTGATCTGGGGAGGTCAACGCTTCTCTGGCATAAAGTAGCTGCCTTTTCCTACGGGTCTACATTTGTGGGTATCCAGGGAGAATGAGAGGAAAGCCCAAGGATCTGAGCAGAGCCACAGATTACCTTTCTGCTAGCAGTAAGAGACAAAAGCTGTGACTGGCTTTACTACCATCCGGACTCCAGGCAATGTGTTAAGAGGTGCTGGGGCTCCCTACTTTTATTAGGATCCACAGTGCTTAGAGATTTGGCTGAACCCCTAGGGCTTCTATGTGACAATCCTCATCCGCTGACTGCTGCCCGTCTGTGGCTGCGGCCTACTGGAGAGCACTATTGGGCCACAGGTGCCTGCTGCCTGCTGGGCTTTGTTTGCTTGCTTGCTTGCTTTCTAAGAAAACTACTAGGTAAGAGAGATACATTAGAATTTGGTACAGAAAGCAGATCTTTAGAAGATGGTGGATCCTATGTGTTCTGCCTTAACAAAACCTGAAAGTTCAACACTTGATTAAAACTTAGAAATTTCATGGACCAGTAATTCTAAAGAGTTATTCTAGAAAAAGAAATATACTTCATCTTAAAATTTACAACATGTTTAGTGATTTAAAGTTATTAATCAATCAAATTTGCTTAAGTTCTGTTAAAACATTTGTAAAAATGTATCACAGCAACATAAATGTTAAGTTTCAAAGCTAGAAACATTCAACTTCACCATAAATATAAAAATCACATGTAAAACTAGAATCTCAAAGCAAGTGCATTGAACGTGTCTGGAGTTGGTCTTTACAACTTTATTTGACAAGTGGGAATGGCAAACTTTTGCTAACATTTCCCAATACACATAATTTAGACATTCATAATGATATATCTCATTTCTTCAAGGTTAACCACCAATAGTTCAGGCATCGGTTTACAACTGAAGTGGTCACAGTTGGGAAATGGAACCCCTGCGGGAATAAATGCCTGTCCACCTCTGCAGAGGCAGTTCTGAGTCCTTTGCTCTGCCCACCACGCAGACAAGCCTTGCTGGCATCTCGGTATCTATGGACTCAAGTATTGAGGAATATTCTATGCTGCACACAGTATGGACGGTGCACTCATGCCTGTTCTTCAGTAACATGGTGACTCCAAACACTTCTGCTACAGAGCAATGCCTTTTCCTTGATCGATGAAAATTTGAGGATAACCAATGTTTCCTGAACGTAATTCTGTCTGCCATGAAAAGAGCCTGCTTTCATCTATGCTTTTTCTTAAATATTCAACCCATGGGTTTATACACTACCAATGAAGACATTCTGCTTCTATTTCATCCAGAATCATCTGAGAGATGTTTTTATTCTATAGGCTGTTTAAAGTCACTCTTGGTCAGACTATTAGTGGGTAACTGTCCAGTAGGAAACCATTCACTCAGACACTTGCTAGCCACAGTCACCAGGCTACACAGTCCATCCTCCTTTTATGCTATTTATCATCCAGGGCCGCAGGCCACAGACATGAAGTTATGGAATGGAATGGTCCGCTCCTCTCCTTTCTGTAGATGTGATACTGATTAGGTTGGACAGGGAAGCACGAGGAAACCGCTAGTGTTCCACACAGCGAACAACTCAGTGAAGATACATATGCTGCCTAAGGCGGCGCTAAGTTTTATTAGTTCTGATTGTTTAACTCCAAGGGAACAGCATAGCACAGAGAACAAGGCAGATGCCAGCCCACTGTCTACATGTTCTTCATCTTGGCCATGAGATCTTCCAAGCTTTCACCAGAATCTTCCACTGTTACTTCAGAAACAGAATCCTCTGTCTGCCAACAAAAGGGGGAGTGCTGTGAAATGGAGTCGTCCGTCCAGAACCACCTGTCCCCAACAGTCTGCTTTACCCATGCTCGGCTTGCTGAGGAACCAGACCTTCTCTGGTAAATGTATTTGAAAGCATTTGGAAGACATAAAGTTCTTTATATTACCCACCGAAATGTTGTTCAGGAGGCAGCAACTTCAATATTCTTGACACTCCTACTGAGCGTATTTTTTAATATAAAATTACACTCCTTTATAGTGGATCATGAAGTTAAGGTACATTGTGTAATGTTCATGTCAGGATAAACACATCTCCTCAACACTTCTTTGTAATTAGAAGATTCATAAATCATTTCTTCTAGCTTTCTGATCATAAAACAATGAATACCTACAGCCACCCTTCTGTGACAGACAAAGCTTACTGCTCCTAGCTAGCTGTGACCTACAAGCTGCAGGCCACCCTTTCCCTCCTCCTGCCCCGCTCATCCCTGGGAGCACAGTCCACTCTCAGCTTTCATAACATCAAACCTTTTCGAATCCACATGCGTGAGATCACGTGGTGTTCGCCCATTTGTGCACATCTTATTTTACTTAATTACTTCCAGTTCCATCTGTCCTGTCACAAATGACAGGTTGTCATCCTCTATGCTCAGTAGTATTCCACTGTGCATGTGTGCACGTGTATCTTTATCAGTCAAAGGACATTTGGCTCTACATCAGATATACACCTTTCACCCGGTGAGAGTACTGGATCACATATACCGTGATCTTCTAATGTTTGAGAAGCCTCCATTCTGCTCTCCATAACGGATGTCATAATTACATTCCTGACAGCAATGCATTACTACAGCCTAGGCTCCCTTTCTGCACATTCTTGCCAGCATTTACCTTTTTCACTTGGAGTGAGATGTACCTCACTGGCTTTCATCTGATGACTAACGATGTTTAGCAACTTTTCAATCCCTATTGCCTATCTCTATGTTTTCTTGTCTGGTGGTTCAAGCCTTTGCTCTGTATGTCAAAGTCTCCACTTTTTTAGGCTTACTCATGTACATGCATTCTCGTTCTCTCTCTCCCTCCCCCTCCCTCCCTCCCCCTCCATCCCTCCCTCCCCCTCCCCTCCCCTCCCTCCCTCCCTCCCTCCCTCCCTCCCTCCCTCTCTCTCTCTCTCTCTCTCTCTCTCTCTCTCTCTCTCTCTCTCTTCCCCATGCCCTACCCCACCCTCTCACCCACCACCCCTCACCTCTCACCCATGACCTCTGCTTCCAGGATATTACATATCCAGGTTCATCTCAAACTTGCTAATCTGCTGCCTCAGCCTCCTGGGTGCTAGGATCACAGGCACACATCATCACCCTTTCCTGAAGTAAATTTAAATGGGTTTGTGGCTAAAACTATCAATATGTGAAAGTAATATTTTAATTTAATCAAAATCTATTGTATTGATACATCAGTGAATTTTTAAAAGTTTCCACTTTCTCAGTTTCAAATTTGCTGACACTGAATATCTAGTTCTTAATACCTCACTGCCTACATGTAAATATCTAAAACAGGAAATGCCCCACTAGCCTTCCAACATAAGATAAAGCTGAAAGAAGAGAAATACATATTTTCTCTTATCTGACATTTACATATGTGCAAATCAGATTTCACAAATACCTTCTTTGGGACTGTGTATGCCACTGTAATTCCTTCAGGCAAGGTGGGAACAGGGCCTGAAGAGTTCTTCAGTTCCTCTTCTGAAACTTCAGACACCAGCTCAATACCTGTAGGATTAAATGTGACTCTGAGCTCATTCTCAAGAAAACCACTAGAATTACTCATACTTTTGTGTAATGTACACTCCCTCCCAGAAAACACTGATAACTGTTTAAAATGTTGCGTGATCTTCAATTTCCCCCCACAAAAGAATGGGTTTCAATGTGAATGCGTGCACGAAGGCTCCTTACCCCACTCGTTGTCCTCATGAACTACCTCTGCCTCCTCTTTGGGCGCAGCCTCCTGTGTGGGCAGTGCTGCTGCCCTCTTCTGTATAAAGCAAGCAGAACCAACACCCGTTACTCCTCAGTTCCCTGCAGCACTCAAGATTTCACACAGGCATTTGATCTTACCAAAAGCAAGAATGAATTTTTGTTTTTCCAGGATGCTAAATCAACTAAAACCATAAAAATCCAGAATCCATTTATATTATATTCCAAATCTGCCTCTTTTGAAAAGTCACTGTCCTAGGCGATGGGATCCTCAGACTCTCTGACTGTGTACCTTGTATTCTTCTTGTTGCTTCCTACAGTTTTTGTCATCACAGTGAGGGTTTGGCTTCATGAACATGGTAGGGAAAAAATCCTGCATTGCATTGTATCCAAGGTAAAAACTGACAGTGCCAAATTTTAACAGAAACCTGGAAAAGAAAATCAAATTAGCCAGGAATGGTAGTGCACAACTTTAGTCCCAGCATTTGGGAGGCAGAGGTAGGTGGATCTCTGTGAGTTCTAGGCCAGCCAGGGACATACAGTGAGACCCCCATCTCAAAAAACAAAAGAAAAAAGAAAATCAAAGTAGGATTAAATAAAGAAAGTACTAGAAGTAAGTTCTGCAATAGGTAATGAATAACAAACCTAGAAAACAGTGACTTTCTCTACCTTATTTAGAGACCTTGGCTCATAGTAGATGCTTGGATATTTGTTAAGTGAAGGGAAGGGAAGCTCACCCCCTTCCATCACTGTACAATAGCTGTTTCTGACCCTCTGATAAAGATGAACTGCTGGCAAGTACAACCTGCTAAACCTTGGAGGAGTGCACTGGGCTTGGAGGACTGTAGGTGAAGGTGTTTTTAGAGCCTGAGCCACTGGGTGGGGCTGGGGAGATGGCTCAGTGGATCAAGCCCTTGCTGTGCAAGCATGAGAACCTGAGTTTGGATCCCCAGCACCCACATGAACAGACAGGCATAGCATCATGAGCCTGCAATCCCAGATCTGAGAGGGAGAAGGGAATGGAGATCTCAGGGCCTTGCTGTACAGCCATTGTAGCCAAAACAGTGAGTTCCTACATCACTAAGAGACCTTACCTCAAAAGATAATGTGGAACATACCTTACATGCAAGGCATAGAGAAATCACGCTGAAAGTGAGCTAGAAGCCTCTCCCCATTGGCTGGCTCTTATAGTGACAGAGGGGGTCTACAGGCTGCTGGGGAAGAAGAGGCATCAATGGCCTTATCCAGCTGCAAACCCTATAACCAACAATATCAGCCTGCCAGGCAGAATGTGCCCACAGGGAGTGATGACACTGATGTTGGCGGAGGTGTGAGGTTGGAACCAACCACCTCTGACTGGATTTGAGGCCTGCTCCACAAAAGGGAATTCAAACCCAGTACTGTAAAGGAAATGGGAAACCCTTGGATAAAGTCTTAGGCCCCAAGGGCAGATTACTACTGCTGTTTAGGTAACCTGTCATGGCACCAGACTGTATTCTAGATATCTAGGCTTATACCCACGGACGGATGCTTCCCAAGCCTTAGTGAGAAGCCTCTCTTTGCAATGATCAGCACTGAATACAGAGACACATGGCTGTTGGAGGTGCTGAGGATAAGTGATGGCTGAGTGCCCAGGCCTAAATAGGACATTTTTACCCCTCCATACTGTAGGAGAGGAGTTGGGGAGAACTCAAGAGCCACAGACAGACAGAAGGGCTACAAGAACTGTCTACTTGGCGTGGAACCGCCACTGCACTGATGACCCCACAGCAGCTGGGCCTATCAAGAGTCTTTCCTGCTCACGTCCGTCTGCTGGTGGGTTCTAAGGGGAGAACAATCACTGTCTTCAGTTGTGCACCCCTGAGAGTCCACCAGACACCATTGGACGTTCCAAACCTATGGCCATACAGATGGTCCTGCCTAAATTTAGAGGTCTTGAAACAATAACAAAATCATAAATGTGGGAAGATTTGTCGGATGTAATAGGGGTGGGAAGGAGAGTACAGGAAGTGGAGAAGTTACAGTAATCAAAATGTACTTCATACATGCATCAAACTGTCAAAGGTGAAGAAACAGAGAAAGACACATAACATTGCACTCTGGCCTTCACATATGGATGCACAGAAAAGCATACCTGAGACATATGTGCACACATGCATACCTCCCCAGACAAAAATCTGACATGTGATACTAAATTTAACTTTTTTAAAAAACCAATATAGCCTACTATGTAATTTTTAAATATAGTAAACTAAAGCTATACTAAGTCACTGATGTAAACAGTATCAGGTGAAATCAAACATTTCCAACACACAAAAGTCCACTGTGACCCTGCCCCTGTCATATGGCAACTTAACCCAAGCCTGATCATCGGGGAAATGATAATGCCTCTATCG
The DNA here is from genome assembly GCA_036184795.1 of Tokudaia tokunoshimensis. Taxonomy (NCBI): domain Eukaryota; kingdom Metazoa; phylum Chordata; class Mammalia; order Rodentia; family Muridae; genus Tokudaia; species Tokudaia tokunoshimensis. The sequence goes on from BTHU01000008.1 coordinate 105,236,476, forward strand.
CATTGATCTGCAGGCAAATGGTCAGGTATTCCTAGGATAGACCCAGGACAGACCCAGGATAGACAAAGGCTATTCTGCAAAGGCAGACAATAAAAGGCAGTATTTCCAAACAAGGTGGAGGGTGAAGACTGACAACTAAGGCTATCTACTGACTTCCTCACATGCAGCATAAGCATATGCCTGGATACACACACAAGCAAGAGTGCATGCATACACCCCCTACACACACACACAACAGATACACATAAACAAGAGTGCATGCATACACCCCCTATACACACACACAACAGGTACACATAAACAAGAGTGCATGCATACACCCCCTACACACACACACAGACAACATATATACAGAAAGATTAAAATAACAAACTGCAAGAAAAAAATTGAAAATACATATTCTAAATATAGAACAGCGGGGCTGGTGATGGTCACAGTTTAGGAGCACTGCTGCTCTTCAGAGGACCCAGGTTCAGTTCCCAGCACCCACATGGCAGCTCACAACTGTCTGTAACACCACTTCCAGGGATCCAACACCTCAAACCAACACATATACAGGCAAAACACTAATGCACATTAAATAAACAAATATATCTTTAAATATATAACAAGGAATAAAAAAAAACAGCAGATGACAGTATAATAATCATTCATAGAAAAAAACATTAAGTGCCCAGCCTGTTTTTCTAAACAAATACGTGGAAACTGAAGCAGCCATTCTTCTGATTGGCAAAGCTCTGAGAGTTTGAAGATACCCATGTTTCTTACAGCATGTATGATGTGAGCCAAGTACCTGGAGTCTCTGATGGACAGTATAATCTCTTTCCAGCATAACCAGGTGATATTTGTTAAATAAACTGCAGAAACCCATACTATAGGTAAATTGAGCATTCAAGGACATGTGTAGGATGCTGTCTGCAGCACTGGGAATAACAATAACAAATGTTCAGAGACTCATGTTAGTGGGGGAAGCCTGAGGGCAAGGTGTTTGCAGCCAGGAGTGTTTTCCCTTTTCGTACGCTATCATGGAGTGTTCTAGTACCTACTGATGCTTACACAGCACCCGCTCTCATACTGCACAGCCCTAAACTGCTGCCTTCAGAGATCTTGTACTTGCTTCTTAGGACCTCTGCGGGAGCCACACTTCTGATGTCAGGATACTTGTTTACCACACTGCAGTTTGTGATTATACTGGAAACTTCGGAGACAAAACCTCTAAGCCTGAAGTAGGACAATAGTTAGCCAGAGTTAGGGATTCTGAAGAAGCCTTTAAAGAGTGAGCTGGCTCATTAACTGACACAAAGAGTAGCTATATAAACCCACTTTCTCATTTTTAGCTGCAGTTAAAAAGTGCACTGAAGAATCTGGTCTTGGATAATGGAAGTGTTTCTCTAGTTGGATGACACTTGGCTGACCTTTAGGAACAGTGCCAAGATAGCAGAGGAGAGTTTATTTGTGCCCCAGTCTCCATCCACTGTGTGTCTGTACAGCTTTAACTCAGTTGCATTAAGCAAAGGAGCACAAGTGCTACATGGCTGTGCCATGGGGTTATGTGGTCTAGTGTCTCTGAAGTACACTGTGTTTCCAGGATGCTGAAAGTATCCAATGATGCATTCTTAAAATATAGCCTCTGAATCCAGTGACACCGGACTGGGTACCTGGAGCATCACTGTATTATTTAACAAGAGCTATTCCAAATGCAGGAAGTAACTGACATTTAAACAAACATGTACATACACACACTCACATAGACACCTGTGTACACACACACACACACACACACACACACACACACACACACACACACACAGTAATAAACGTCCACGTGTCTATGATATACTTAAAAGCAAATTTAAGTTTAAGATAACTACTTAGTTGGTGATACCAATTCTTGGAGTACTTTATGGAATACATTTTTATCAAAGGTGTACAAAACAATTGAGAAAAACTAGGCCTCACTTACTTTAATACATTTTGTACCAAGATCCCGGCCACCACCCCCATGGTGGTGGGGAGACTAGCTGCGCAGACGCCTTCCCGTTTCAGGGTTTTTTCATCAATATTTGAAGCAACTACAAGTGGCGGTGCACACTACATGGAAGAGAACACACCGATTTCAAATGAGATAGAGAGATGAAATGCTCCAATGGTGTCCCAGTGCACTCTTGACTCCTTTGAATTGCAGGCCCCGACACGAGAGGTCACTGGGCGCTCACTGTGACAGTGAGCCAGGGCAGTACCTACCGCAAAGCAAGCCGACTCTCCAGGGATCAGGAGCTGGATGTGCCCGGAAACTGCATTTTCACTGACCCCAGATTCCATCCATGTTTGACCAAGTTCATTACAAGCCTTAACAGGAAAAGGCAAAAACACAAAACAGCGCACATTACTGCCAGCCTCCTTTGTGGAATTTCAGGCATTATCTAAAAGGATACTGAGGGTTTCTGGATCAGAGAAAAGAACTGCAATAGTTGAAACAGCAAGTACCTATTCCTTACACTGAACCTGCTTCCTAGATTTCTTCAGATTAATGTAAAAACTTATTTTTCTAAAAACTCTACAATATAAAAATTCTAAGTATTTCTTAAAGGGGATTCAAAGGAAAATTATTTTATGTTTGGGAAATGTTTTTAATTTATACATTTAATATTAGTAAGACAAAAAAGCTAAAGCCAATAGTGAGCCAGCAAGATGGCTCAGCAGGTAAAGGTACTTGCCACCAAGTCTGATGACATCAATTTATCCCAGGTCCCACATGGTGGCAGAGAACCAACTCCTACAAGGTGTGCCTGGAAACATGGATGTGGTGGCATATACACGCCCACAGACAAAGACACACAACAAATGAATGCGACTAAATGGTGACTAGAATAAGTATCATAAAATATTCATTGACTTTAAAAAACACACAGCGGAAATATCTGCTGCTTTAGACATACGCAAGCGGAACACTGAACTGTAGCACAAATGAGGTCAGAAGCGCTTACCACACATTTTAAAGCAGGATAACTATGAAGACAGAATTTAGGCTTAAAACTCTATTTAGAGAGAATGTCTGAGTTAAGCCCTGGCTGCAGCGCCCCACACACCACTCACCGTATTTATTGCCATTCGAGCTTCAAAGTTGTCCACACAGCTGAGAACTAGATCAACAGGTTGTCCTTCTTCTAATCCGCCATTACTAGAGAAGAAAAGAAATTGTATTTGGAAAAAAAGGAGAATACAAAATACACTTGTTTGTTTCGCCCTACCGCCTGGCAGCTGACACCTGTGGTCCTAGCACTTGGGAGGCTGAGGCAGGAAGACCGTCAGTGGCTCCATGCCAACCCTCTGACATACGAGATCCTGTTTCAAATAACAATCAAATGCAAACCCATATTAAATCCCCGACTTCTTTCTTGTAACCCTACTGCCTCTGCCTCCCAAGTGTTGGCATCACAGGCACTAACCACCACACCCAGAGGGACGCAAAGTGAACTGTAATTTTATTTGTGTAGTCAATTTTCAATTATAACACCATGTTTAATGTTACGGTACAGCAGTTAAGCCACTTCTGAATAGAAAATTATTCTAATAAACAGTACATAAAAATACCCTTCCTAAACACTGAAAAACTGTCAATAGATTTTTCTAGCACTTGCTTAACTGAGCTGTTCAACAAGACATTACAAAAAATATTCATACATTTTACCTTATTCTATTCATGAAATGTTCAAAGTGTTCCACTGTGGTGATATTGTAGTTGTGAACTTCAAACAGAACATCAGGGTTAATGTTCCTGAGAGAGAAATGCAACCGTTACAAACACTCCTAGTAGGAACAAGACAGAAAGCAGAAGAGAGGGTTGAGGGAGCGAGTGGGACTTCAGAGGGGATGAGGATGGCACAGTCCTCTTCTACGGCTTGTGTTGCACTCGAGGATGAAGACACAAAGATCATCTGCGCCCAACCCTCAGCCACAGGCTGCAATCGCTGCAGAGTAGCCATGAGTGCAGCCCAACAAACTTTTGATGTCTCTGTCCTTCTGCAAGGTCAACGTAGGACACTAATATAGACTGTCATAGAGACTACAAGAACTCGTCCATCCTAACCCAGAACAATCTATGTGCTGGGAAGAAAGCCTTCACTGCTGCTGGAAGGCCCAGTTCCGCCTGGCAGTCTCTTTATGTCTTACTCAGTTTAGTTCAAGAATGTTTGAGCCCCACAGTTTGGGGCTGGCACACCATAGCTCAAGAGCCGAGTCTGGCCCACTCCCTGCTTTGGTACGGCCTTTAAGGAAAGCAATGCCCAGTTTGGTTTTTGCCATGACTCTCTGGTTGGTGCAGTGCTCTTACACAGTCCAGGCTGACTTCAAATTCGGGTCATTCCTCACAAGTGCCTCAATTTCCTGTATGTTGGAATTTGCAATATGTTCCACCACAGGCCAGTAAGAACTATTCTATAATACTTGGGGAAAATCCTTTTCAGGGCATTTTGCTACATAAAAAATAGAACTCGGGTTTCAGAATCTAAATCTTAAGCTGTACTGGAAGAGAGGCATGCCCAATCATTTGACGTCGTCCATGGCTGGCCTCACACTGTGGCCCCAGATAAACAGTAGCAGCAAGGATGAAACTATGCACACTCTAACCCTACACACAGTCTGCCAACCCCAGCCTAGGAAGTGAGAGAATTCTCTGCATAAGTGAAAGATGCATTTCAGGGGGAGAACCCAAGTCTGTTTCCATTCAGCTTAGCTCACAGCAGGTCACTCCATGCACCCCCCCACCCCACCCCTACCCCCACTCCAGTCACCTCAGGGTGTGCTCAGCTGCATGGACCTTACTTAGTCCTGCTTGATGTGGCTGGAAGAAAAGCCGATTCATGTTGGCCAGCTCCACCTTGTCATAGTCAAAGAGCAGCAACTAAAATGGGAACAGTGGTGTGTCAATGAAAAATGGCATTAAACTAGCGGATCTTACCGTTTGTGGTATGAGGACGTCAGTTACTTCTAAGGCACTTGGTGTCTCAGTGACTTACTAAAAGCCCTGTGAGATAAGCACCCTCAGTTTCCTGACAAGGCAGCTCGGGGCCTGTACTGAATGGCACACAGCTAATGCAGGAGGCAGCGCAGCAGCCCTCCCTAACCCAGGGCCACGCCACTTCCACAGAGCGGCTCAAAGCGAGGGGTGGCCGTTCCACTTCACTCTCACACCATGTTTTAGACCCGTGCCGAGATCCGACTGCTTCCTCTTTAACTTGACTTCCTTTGTATGGCACACCACATACCCAAGCCAGGGTGACAATTCATTACTCCAAAGAGAATTATCGACCAGTTAGTTACTGCTTCCTGCTTTATTATCAGGGCTACTTCAGTGCTTGTCATGCATACATGTCACTTAAAGTGAGCAGAATTTCTCATTTCTTATCAGTAAGAACATGTTAGAATCTGTAAAAATGAGATTTAATTCTTTTTTCTTTTTTTTGCAGTGCTAGGGTTTGAACCTGGGACCTAATACATGCTAGGCAACTGTTCTACCACAAAGCTATATCCCCAGACCTGCTTTTACTCTTCTCAATATAGAAACTTAAAAAAAAAAAAAAAGAGCCTACGACAACACCCACTTAGACCCCCTTATAGCTCCCAAGTCCCCAAACCGTGGCTCATTCAATAATATTTGCTAGGTGAGAGGACGTTTTTAATTGAGTGTGTGGCTCCGAGTCAACCTGGTACAAAGAAGTTGAGGTTGCTACTCTGCCACTACCTGGCTTAGGTCACAGAGAACTGACATCAACTCTCTGGCCTGCGGTACATCTGGAAAGCAATGCATCTGATGCAGACTTCGTAATGCAGACTTGCAGAGATAGAAATGGGCTCGGGTCTCCAAAGCTCTATTTCCCCACTACACTCCATCAATTAGCTTCTTGTTTATATTTTAATGACAAAAGAAAGAATTCCTGACACTCATCCATTTAGTCTGAGTTTACAGACCTGGGTATCCGGTGAGATCATTGCAAGAGTCACTGAAAATGCAGGTGTCTGCAGCTCACTGCCAGAATTCCTATTTACCATGGAGAGTGCAACTGGTCATGAGAGTCATCAGAGTCTTCCCAGGGTTCTAATTACAGAAGCCCTTGGGAACAGGCCTCCTCTAGCAGCACCTGAAGCACCGTAAATTGCTGGTGGGGTAGAAAGCACGTCCCCAACATTAATATACAGAGTCAATTAAAAGACAAGATTCTGACTGAGTTGTATGAGCTGCACTGTGAAGTCTTCCTTCCTAGCAAACACCCAGGCAAGATTCCAGTTATTCTCAGGGTTTAACCTCTGCACTGTTAGATGACCTGGAAACCAGTTATGACACTTTTCTGATTTACCTGACACCTACAGGATTAGACCACCTAACTGAGGTCTAGCAGTCTGCTTTAATTGGCCACATACTCACTTTTGACTACTCATCTCAAGCATCTCCAATATCCCACTAAATCACTGGGTACTCAAGACATTTACAGGCAATATTTTGGCCTGCTTCTGTAAACCACTTCAAAGATATTAAGATTATAATAAACATTGTAGTATTTTGTTGGCATCATTTTTATATCGATAAATAAGAGCCAATTTTACAACCACTATCTTTTAATATTAACTTACTGACAAATGGGTCTTAGAGAATATGATTTATATATATTATATATGTTAAATATATTATATGAAATACATTAAGTATACAATTATATATAAAATATATTCATTTAAATATATTATAAGAAAATAACAAGAGTGCAGATAATTGTGGAAAACTTATCTATTCAATTATTTCATAAATTCGAGAGTGACAGATTAAATTCTGACAGGAGGTCACTTCTTTTCTACACTTCAGGTTTGTTTTTTTAAAAGAAAACCAAGGGGACTAAATAAGAAATCTGAACCACCTCCCAGTTCAAACTCAATGCCTTCCACTCTGTGTGTTTAACTGAGTGCTTGATAAGATTTTTCAAGATCTGAGTGTTTCATTTGCATACTTTATCCACTTAAGTATACTGTCTTTTATATCAAAGTAAGACAAAACTTCATCTTTAAAAACCTGGTAGGGGGAGAGACTGAGAGGAGGAGGGAGAGGAGGCTGAATTGAGATGTATGAGAGAAGAATAAATAAAAAAAAAATAACTAAATCTGTAAAGAAGACATGACAGAAATTTAAATTCCTCCAGAGTCAGCACTTCCTGAAATCAAAATATATGCTCCAGGCTCTCCCCTGTTTCAAAAGTTGTATTTCACTCATCAGCTGTGCCAACTGTGCAGAGTGTGAGGCTGAACTCTGACCACTCACAGTGGGGCACGGGAGCCCTTTATCAGGAATAAAAGCCTAACAGAATCCCCACTGGGTGAGCTTGTCTGCTGCAGAAGTAAACTTTCTGCCTTGCTCAAGTGCTACAGATAATGTGGTGTTTTGGGAATGACCCCAGAACCATGTCTAACAGGTTCTATATGTAAAATAATTCCAAATTACTTACACAGTACACTGCCCTACACCAAAGTTTCTGGACACAATTAAGTACCCTTTGTTCAATTAGCAATAATAGGAGCCTTTGTTTGAAGAAAGCTATAATTCAGTCTCTTGAGAAGGGCGATTTACCCAAATATAACAGAAATCATAAAGCACTGATTAAGCAGTAGAGTGCTACTCTGTACCTGATGTGCTCCCGGAGTGAACAGTTTCCTATTAGACAGGCAAAGAGAAATCTTTTTACCTTACCAATGCCACATCTTGTCAGCATCTCGGCAGTCACACTACCAACTCCACCAACACCTACTATTGCTACAGCATAGGTACGGATTCTCTGTGAAACACAGAACAGAACAAGTTAATACTCTGTTTGATTTGTCACTAGAAATTAGTCTCATTTCCTGAAATCAAGTTCATCATACCTCATAGTCACTGACAATTCCCATCCGTTTCAATGCCATCAGACGGCTTAAAGAAAAACAGAACAAATTTAGAGCTTTGGCAGTCTTTTTTACTTATCTTTATTTTCATGCGGATGGGCGAGAGTCGCCTGTACATGCAGTACTGCAGGTATCTGCAGTGCCTTTAGAGGCCAGAGGAGGGCAGCAGATCACCTGGACTAGAGCTACGCATGGTGAGCTGCCCTGTCAGTGCTGGGGATCAAACCTGGGTCCTGCAAAAAGCAGCCAGGGCTCTCCAGCCCCAAACAGTGATATTTACAGACAGGCACCATCAAGGGAAACAACCACCAAAACTCAAATTATTACTACTTCAAAAGGAGGAATCTAGCTTGGCATGGAGGCATGCATCTGTGAACCTAGCACTTGAAAGGCTGAGGCTGGAAGATTAGGAATTCAAGGCCAGCCCGGGAAACACAGCAAATCTGATGACTAGCTGAACTTAAAAGCTACCTTTTACTAGGTAAGAGTAAATCACTGGGTTTAAAACCATGAACTCTCTTAACATGTTGCCTGTGAAACAGTATTGTTCTTCTAAAACCCCTTCTTTATCTTAATGGGTAGCCAAGATCTACACCTAATGGCTTAACTGGTAAGAGTCTTAGGGATGTCATTATTTTCCCTTGCTTTGTTAGTATATAAAGACAATAAAATAAGCTCATGGCCTCTGCCCATAATGAAGGATATCTGCTTTTGGAAGCATCTGTTGTCTGCCAAGGATTCTAAGAGGCACTACTAATCTGCTCTATTAGTGTGTGTGTGTGTGTGTGTGTGTGTGTGTGTGTGTGTGTGTGTGTGTGTGTGTGTGTGTCTGTGTCTGTATGATGTGTGTGATGGTTCTGTGGTTGTTAGGAATGTCAGCATGCCTCTCTGGTTGACACCACCCCTACACTTTAACCCTATGTGACCCTATCTAGAGCTGCACACACACTATTATAGTAATTTCACTTCTTGCTTCTCAGTCTTTTGAAGACTACACTCTTAAATGTCCATCACAGAAGCACAAACATTTCCTGTCTCCGTAGCCGTGGTCCTGATTTGGTTAGATCATAACTGTTCACTGCTGGGTGCATATTCAGAACTTCCCTTTCTTCTACAACCTCAATTCTTCAAGGCAGTAACTGTGTCTCACTTACTCAACCTAACTCCAGCAGTTCTCAGAAACTTTTCTACATCCATTCACATGGAGGAGTTACCAACTTCACCACCCAAGAGTGTCTCTAGATCCACAGCACAGAGTCCTCTTTCTGGAACTTTACCTGTGTTAAAAAATACTACCCAGTTTTTAGCCTCATTGCTTATAGCCTTAGCGACTTACTGGGGAGAAACCTAATGCCACAGATTCTACTGTATACTACAGTCCATCTAAAATAGCTCTCTACACTTTTCTCAGGATGAGAGTGACTTATCAGCAATCCCCTAGAGCTGTGGTGAGAAGAAACATACATGGAATGGAAGGTCTAACAGCATGGCTACTGACCGCAGTCGTCTACGAGGTTTGCCACATACAAGTGCTGTTCTAAGAAGTGCCCATAAACTTCTTCAGTCTGCAAAACTATGGCAGAAACAGGCGTTCCTGCAGCCCCACTTACAGGGAGTAATCTGAACCAGCTCGGCAGCTGTTAGAAACGTTGTAAGTTACCGACTACTCGGTAAGCTGAGAAATGAATCCACTGTCTTGATGCAGAGGCCTCCCCATTGTCCACCATCAACTAATAAGTCCATTTAGGGAGAGCAAAGAGGAAGGGTCAGCAGCCCCGGCAAAGTCGATATTCAGGGATGTTCACAAGCACGCTAGTAACTAACTCTTCCTCACCCTGCTCCATCTAAGTTACACTAAGAGGCATTTAGGAAATTGTGGTCTATCCTTGGTGGCTTTCATGAGATGTTATGTTCTGACAGAGCTTTCTATCAATCAGACTATGCAGAGCGGAAGACTAATGAAGATAATGATCACAGGAAACTAGGTACAGGACAGTAGGCAGAAGAGCTGCACCATATGGATGGATGGTTTGGGTTGTTTGGGGGTGTTTTTTTTTCCTTTTAATTAAATGTTAGTTTCTTCCTTGCGGGAAAAGGGAGATCTCACTACACAGCCCAAGGTGGCCTAGAACTCCTGTAGCGCAGGCTGGCCCGGAACTCACGACAATCCCCCTACCTCACCCTCTCGAATGCTAGGATGAATCGCGAGCCAACTCGCTTAGGGAGGACCATCTTCTGACTAGCATAAGACGTGGCCTTGCCCATCTGGGAACTGGACCTCCATAGCAAGAAAGGTGCAGCAGGAGGCCGGCTGAAGCCCTGCCCGCCCCGCTATGGATCACCTGTAGGGATTAGAGTCCAACACCTCGTCGCTCATCTGCTGGATGCGGGTCCGGCCGCAGTGGCCGTCCCCTTCAGACCGCCGAATTCTCTCCCGGGCGAGTTCCTGCTCCAGCTCCTCAACCCGCTGTCGCAGACGCTCCACCGATTCGGCCATGGCTGGGCTCCCGGTGGCCTCCGATCCCAGGCCGGACCGCCGCCGTCGCCGTCCCCGCCGCCTCCCCACGCTGCCTCGCTGGGCCCACGAAGTGCAGGAAGACTAGACACAGACTAGGTCCCGACACCCGGGAAGCGCCTCCAATGAGCCCAGTAAGACACGTCTCCGGCACGCCCACCGGGCTTCCGGCGTGCCGCTTCCGGTGCGCCGTCGCCAACGCTCCGCTCGGTAAAAACACTCCTCGGAACAGTTGGCTTTCTTCTCTAGAACCAAGAACCAGGTCTTAGCGGGGCCAGCGTCGTATATGTTCAAATCAAGTCGACGGCTATTCTGCCTTTCTAATCTAGGAGGCCATGAGAAACACCGGGGTCTTTTAATCCAGGGCTCAAGGTTCTAGCGGACCCTCTTCTTGGACGGATCGCACCGGTCTTCGACTGGCGCGTCATTCTAGGGTCACAGATGTATGTGTCTTCATTCGCTAGAGTCATGTTTGTGACCTTGTTTTTCTATAGACTAGGGCCTCCAGCTCTAACGCTGATAATAAATTCTAAGTCTGGGCTCACGACAGGAGATTCTTTTATTTCTCCGCCAGACTCCGCGTCACTAGACTCGGCCGCCCACATTGCTTAGCAAAATCGCCCAGGGTCCAGCTGATTGGCTTCCCCTAAGCCCCGCCTGACCACGCCCCCAAGCTCTGCTATCCTTTCTGCTTTGGCCCTAGTTCTGCGAAATCTGTGGATTCCTCCTCTCTGTACCTTGTGACAGCAGTGGCAATCATGGAGATGGATGTCACCAGTGACACCGTGGAAGTGCTACCCCAGCACAAGTTCGACATCAGGTCCCTGGAGGCCTACCTGAATCAGCACTTGCCGGGCTTTGGGTCAGATCCCCGGGCTGTGCTGACTGTTACTCAATACAGGTATCGACCATGGTCTTTGCCTCCTGCTGGAATACCTCTGTACTTGGTGCTTTTCCTCCTTTGGCCCTGGGTGGGTCTCTCTCTCTTTCTCTCATTTGCCCAGTCGCGATTTCTTTCCCTGCAAGAATGCTTCCTTCATAGTTTGTACTTGAATCCCAGACTAATCTGAATTCTAGAGGGCAGTAGCTTGATGTGCAGTATCCATTATGGAGTGCAGTCTTGTTGAGGACTAAAATGATGTGTCTAATTCACTGAGAGATGCGGCCAAACACTCTTGAATACCTAATAGATACCTTCTGTGACCTTTTGTGCTATAATGTAAAGATAATTTTCTGAGGGGCTGGTGCCATTTTCTTTAAATGACCTTAGTCACCTGAGGCTAGGTTAATAATACCAGCTAAAATATACAAATTCAGATTCCAGACATACCACTTCACCGTTTTTAGCGACTCTTAAGGCCTAAGTTCTTGAAGCAAGGGAACTAAACTGGATGAAGTGACCCCAAGAATACCTTTCCCCACTGACAAGTGAATCTGGTTTTAGTCTGGTGGTTTACAATAGAGTTTTTCACTTTTACACAGTTCCAGTATAAAACCATTTCATATGATTTCAGTAAGCTGTTCCTGACCTTTCTATCTGGAGATTTAACTGTAACATAAATTCGAAGATCAATGTTTACTTCTTGTAACATTTGCCTGTTACCATTCGTCTTGATAAAGAAATGAAGTAATTTAGGTGAAAGGGCTTAAGCATTGAAATATCTGTGGAGAGGTGGAATAAAGAATTGTTGACACTTCTAAATTTAATGCTTTATACTGTAAACAGACTAAAACAGATCAAAGTTCAAATTTCAATGACTAGTCCACTCTGGAATTTGGCCAGCGTATTGTCCTGCTTTCAGATAAAGGTTATATATATTCAAGTTACTGTGGTCCTGTGTTAATTTAAAATAATTCTGAATTAAGTTGATGTTCACCAAAAATCATGCTCAATAAATGAAATGAGTTGTGATACAAAAAAGTACTTCTGAAGCCAAGCCTGGTGCTACATGGCTTTAATCCCAACAATCTAAAGATCCCTGGAGATTGGAGGCTGAGGAAAAGTGATTGTGAATTTGAGGCCAGTCTGGGCTATGTAGCAATCCTTGGTCTCAAAAACTATTTTTCCAGAAATGTTATATAAGCTTGATTTAGCATAGATGTATGGAAGTTCATATTCAACAGAGAAAATGCATTCATTTCCAGGACGTATGAAAAATTATAAAAATAAAAGCATACTAAGGCCACAAAAATCTCAAAAGAATCTTTTAAAAGTTTGGGCCAGTGATGTGGTTTATCAGGTAAAGGCACCTGCTGCCAAACCTGACACCCTGAGATGACCCCTGGAAACCACACTGCATGTTGTCCTCTGACCCCTACTTGTGTGCCACCAAATAAATAAATAGAAAAGGAAAAAAGCACACATTTTCACAATATAAATGCAAATTTTAACAGGATGAAAACAGACAAGAAATACTATGTAGAAACTACTTGTTTTGTGTGTTGAAAAGCCAAGAGCTACATAGGTAATAGTTTGTTAAAGTTAAGTGTACAAAGCACTTGCATTTCTATATCTTAGCAACAGTTGAAATATGATACCTAAAAACTCTGATAAAGATATCTCAAAAGAATTATCTAATGGAAGGTGTTCAAGATCTTTGTAAAGGGGGCTGGAGCCATGGCTCAGTGGTTAAGAGCACTGACTGTTCTTCCAGAGGTCCTGAGTTCAATTCCCAGCAACCACATGGTGGCTCACAGCCATCCGTAATGAGATCCGAAATCCTCTTCTGATGTGTCAGAAGACAGCTACAATGTACTCATATACATAAAATAAATAAACGCTTAAAAAAAGATTTAAAACTTTATAAAAAAGACAGTGAAAAAAAGCCTTATTAGCAGTTTTTTTTTTTTTAAAGAACCTTAGAAATAACATACTTTAGCAGGAAAAGTCAGTATTGAAAAATTTTGCTCTTTGTCCCAACTGATCTATAGATTCAAAGCAATGTCAATCAAAATACTGTTTTTTCTCTAATTTGAAAAAAAAATCTTCTATATTTTATGTGAAAGCCCAAAAGGTTAACAGAAACATTCCTAAAATAAATAAATAAATAAATAAAAAACAGTGGGAAATCTGAATTAAGATGACATATTAGTTGAATATGTCAATGAGATAGAGAGTTCACAAAATACCCACATGTTTATAGAACTTACTCGACAGTGCTTACACTTAGAATCAACTTGGGGAAAGCTGGAGGATCCACAGGTAAAGACGGCAAGAGCCTGTGGTGGGATAATTATCCCTATGAAATATTACTTTCTGTAAGGAAACTGCCAAGCAGGCTGTGGGCCTGCCTCAGTAAGTGGAGTGCCCCCCTAGCATGCGTGAAGCTAAGGGGTCAACCCCCAGTGCCATATAAACCAGGAATAGTTGGCGATGGTACTTGTAATCTTCGCACTTGGGAAATAGAGGTAATAATATTAGAAACTAAGAATTGTCCTTGAACAACTTCACAAAATTGTTCTCTGAGTTCCTTATGCGTTCACACACATTACATGCACACACTGTATGTGTGTGTAGGTGTGTGTGTGTATACATATATGTGTATATGCATACACACACACACACACATATATAATCTCCAGCATTGGTTAGGATATGAAACATTAAGTATTCATTAAGGTATGGGTCAGTATAGCTACCATTGACTGACACTTGACATTATCCTGTAAAACTGAGGTCAGAAAGACATGCATGCCTCTTGCCTCAGAAATATTATTTCTTAGAGTCAAGAAAATTTTATACCAGGATATCAGGAAATAATCTACAGGACGTTCATTGTGTTACTTGTAATATAAAAACCTTTTTAAGAACACAGTAATATTAATTAGTAGTAGGATGGAAGGATGAATTGTTCATTTGCATAGTGGACTGCCGTCAGTGAAATGATTCAACCACAGCTGTACATTGTAGTGAGAATGGTTTCTTTAGAAAACACATACATATTATGGGAATGTATTTTTGTTTTAATCCCAGGTGTGATTTGGAATTTGGGGTATATCCATGCTAGGTCCTGAGAGCCTGTGGGGGTTGATCACAATTTGTTAAGTAGTCATGTCCTGACAGTGAAGATAAAACTTACCCCAAGGAATTCAACACCCCTGATAAGCAGAAAGTAGTCTAGTGATAACATCCCCTCTTTCCCCTCTATCCTCCTTTCTCTCCTGCAGAGTGTTAGGGGGTTGGAAGAATAGAAGAAAAAAAGAACCCACAAAGTAGCAAAGAATAGTCACAGTACATAGCAGAAATAAAACCATGACTAGGAAGCATGCTGCTTAAGGAGATAAACTTCAAGAGAACAGTAAGTGTAAAATTCAAGATACAGAGTTCTTCAAAGATCTGCTAATTTCTTCAAGATAGAATATGATGTTGGTTTGAGGTAGCTATTCTGTGCCTTCCAGATTTTGCAAACATCCTTTTTTTCTTATATATTTATTTTAGCTTTCAAATATTAAGTGATTTGGGGATTATAAAATATAATTAAACAACAATATAAACATTCTGTAGCTCGATACAACAAAGCTTGTGTCATCTAGCCTTGGTTCATGGTACGAACCTAGCACTGGGGTTGCTCTTCTGCAGTCTTCATGAATTTGAAGAAGATAGACCACAAACAAGAATGATTTCTAAGTACTATTTGCAGGTTGATATGTGCTGTGGGGTGATAATGTTGAGGACAAGGCAGGAAGGTTGCGTTGAGAAGATAGCATTTAACAAAGTCTGAAAGGGGTTGGGCATGAGACCATTGGAGCTTTCCAGACATGGGACCACTGTATCGAAGGCCGGGTCTGGGAACTGTGCCTCGTGTCTTGAGGAATACAGACCAGTGTGGGCTGAGTACTGTAAGCAAGGGCAGGGGGCCCTTGGATTGTCATAAGGACTTTGCCCTTTGCTTTGAATGGAAGTAAGGAAGGTCAGAGGTTTTTGAGTAGAAGAGGAAATAATTTGTCATCATTGTTTTGAACAGAAGTTCTGCTTGCTGTGTTGAGAGATGGCCAAAGAGGGCAGAGGTGAAACAAACCCAGTAGGTTAGAGTACCAGTGAGGTAGGCGAAAATGGGTGAGGTGATCACAGCCCAAGTGGGTTTTTGAAAGAGTAATTGATTAGATTAGAAGGGAAGAGATAAGGGGTGTTCTCATTTGCCATGGTAACTAAGCATGGGGTCATCATGAACTAAAATGGAGGTGGCCATGCAGGGTGTCATGGTTTAAGTGTGAGATGTCCCCACAGGCTTATGCATTTGAACTCTTGGTCCCTAACTTCAGTAGGTGGTGGAATTGAGGCAGACAAATGTAGGCAAAGTTTCACCACGTGGCACTCCAAGTGCCATCTTTCTAATGATGCACGTTGCACCTGGGACCCCTCCCTGACTCAAGCTACATGTACCCTCAAAATAATGCAGCAGATTATTCCTGCAGTCCCTGAATGGGTGGATTTTTATGCTTGGTGTGTCCATTCATGTGTGTCTCAGAACATATGGAAAGTATCCTGGAACTAGATGCTAAAGGCTCATCCTGTCTGGATTAATTTGGAGGGTATACACAGAAAGACAAATTTTGTTCTCTGAGTGAACCTTTAGGGGAAACTGGTATTTACCAACTTATGCCTATTGGGCATGCTTGTGAGTAAAATCAGGTTCACTATGGGAAAGTACATTCACAGTAAAAACTAATGTAAACCAAGGCTATCAAAGCAGAGAATCATTCTCAGTATGCCCCTTAGCAACCAACCAACCAACCAACCAACCAACCCTCCTCCTGCTGGACCCACAAAAGAAAGCTCCAAACAGTAACTGCTGCTTTGGGGTACCTTTGCTCAAGTAGCCCACTGATTCCTTGTATGAGACCCTACATCATCTCTTGCTATAAAACTTCCTGCAGCCTTGACACTGATATGCACATTTTGAAGATATCCCAAGCCGGGAAATACCCAGACCGCTGACAACAGACCCTTTGGGATATGTGGCCTACCTCATAGAAGTGGGTTGCAGGGGCCAAGCCTTGAAGTTCAGATGCCAGCTAGGACTCTGCTTCCTGGCTTCCCAAGATGTTAGAAACATTTGCTGCACTCTCCCACCACCACAGACAGGGCCACTGTGCCATGTTTCCCGTGAGATAGACCATAAACCCTGAAACTTGGAACAAAATAAAAAGGTGTTTTTCTGTCTCCCATAAATTTCTTCTGGCAGACATTTTGTCATAGTGATAAGAAATGCTACTAATATAGAAAAAATATGAAAGCTGTGTTTTGTTAAGTTTCAGGATGGTTTCTAGACAGTTAAGTGAATGTGTTAGAGTAACCAGCTGGGTATAGATTTGGTGCAGACACCTGGTCTAGACAGGTTTGAGAGCAGTTGATAGAGTAAATATTGGAAGCCACAAGACAGAATGGCTTACCTAGAAAAAGAATCTAGGGAGCTGGAGAGATGGCCCACTGGTTAAGAGCACTGATTGCTCTTCCAGAGGATAGAAGTTCAATTCCCAGCAACCACATGGTGGCTCACAACCATCTGTAATGGGATCTGATGCCCTCCTTTGGCGTGCAGGTGTACATGTAGATAGAGCCTAATATAGAGAGAATAAATATATAAAATCTTTGAAAGGAAGGAAGGAAAGAAGGGAGAGCGAAAGAAGGGAAGGAGGGAGGGGGAAGGAAGAAAAAGAACGAAACAAAGAAACAAAGAAAATAAATAAAAGAAAGGAATAGAAAAAAGATCTAAATAAAATGGTGGTTTGGAAATCCAGCCACAACAGCCCAGTGTTAAGAAGTTGAAACGTTACACGGAAGCTACAAGGGAGTTTGAGGAGTGGCCAGAGGTAGATGTGCTGTGGTTTGTGCCAGTGGTCTTAAAAGGGCAGCATTAGTGGAAAGACGGGAATGAAAGCTTTCTGGGTGGACTGAGATGGGTTGATGACAGACTATGAGGAGAAGAACTGCAGCTTCTGAATCGAAGAGAGGCTTGAAAAGACTTCAGGAATAACTAGATGTTTGTACGTGGCTAGACGTGCTTAAGAAATTATGCAAGAGAAGACTGTAGAACAAAGAACCTGAGAAAACAAGAATGATCCGAAATCCGATTCACAGAAGACGGAATTATTCAAGCTGCTAGTGGCAGCCTGCCCAAGCCGCTGGCAGTACCAGTTATTGATACTGCGTTGAGATATGTTTATTTTAGGTTCCTGTGTTTTCTGAGATTTCAATAGGATTTCAAGAAGGAGACATGTTTATAATTGACCTTTGAAACCTTTGTTTTTTTCTAGATCAGGACAGTCAAACCCAACCTTTTTTCTCCAGAAAGGATCTCAAACCTATGTTCTCAGGAAGAAACCACCAGGCTCTCTTCTTCCCAAAGCACATAAGGTATGACACAGAAATGCAGCGAGCCTTTCTTCCACCACAAGTAACTGCCTCTGAAAAACACAAGAGCAATTTGATCTGCACTTGAAGGCCTCCTCACAGTTACTGACCAATCCAAGCGCGCTTCACCTTTAATTGAATATTGGCTTGAATTGCTCAACCTTTTGTTTTAAATCTGTGGTTGAAGGCTAAAGCTGTGTTTAAACTGTCATCCTGGTGGGCTTTGCTGTTCCCTGCAGAAACATTCATTGTTACTCATATCCAGATGCCTCTTTTCCCTGCATACCAAGAGTATTATCTGTAATGATGATCGTTACTTGATGAGTTATTTTAATGCATTTACTTGGGCATCTTATAATCATTCAGGGCTTAAAAAAAAGAAAGACCTGAGTCGTCATTGTACAGTAGGCTCTAAGGTTTAGAATCATCGGGGAAAATTATAAAAGATGTCTGTTAACAAATTAATTTTTCTAATTATTATGAGCTGCTCAGTGCCCAGTAAATACATAAACCAAGTTATCATGCTCTACCTCATAAATAGATACAAACGTGATTTACCAGTCAATTTTTAAGCTAAATTTTCCTGGTTGCAAAAACAGGAATTATCTCAAGATAGTTAGCAGGAGGGGACATAAATCAAAGTCCTGCAAAACATACTAAGCACTCTCTGCGTATGTGGGTGGTACTGGAGTCATGTGCTTTCTAGTCGTTCATCGGGAAAGACCGCTGTGGGCAGGTCTGAGGTCGTAGTAACAGGAGAGCACAGATGCTCATTCTCTTGGCTCCAGCATACTCTTAGGAGTATGTTTTCAGAAACATGAAGTGTTTAACCTAGATGCTTAAAAAAAAAAAAAGTCAGGTAGGCTTTGCTAATGTCCACATGGCATGACTAAAGGCAAACCCCCACCCCCACCCTGCCTAGAAATGTCTACCTCTTTGAGTCTCTCCCTGAGTATGTCCCACTAGAACACAGCAGAACACATCGTGCTCTCAGCCTGAGTACAGCTCCGTGGATGTGGAGTTGCTCCGTGGATGCAGAATCCCTTGTCTGAACATCCTCAGCTTTCCCCAAGGCTGTGTTTTAAAAAGCAGCATCCCTGATTTGCCGTCTCTGTGTTGTAATTCCCTAACCCTTTTGTCCCCACCCCCTCTCATTTCCAGTCACAGATCCTTCAATAGCCCCTGGTACTATAGACTGTTCTCACTTTGGGTTGATTACGTCCCTGGTCCGTGACTGCATTACTCTTTGAACTCAAGCTGAGCAACATGTTTTCCCCTCCCTAGAACTGGTCAGTCACCTTTGTCCCAGTCTGGAAGGCACTTTCCACATGCATGAATCATCGATTACCCAGTTCGGCTGTAAGCCACGCCCTTGGGTCCTGTCTGGGTCTCCACAAGTGTCCTGCCCAAGGACATAAGTTTTCCTCGTCCCTTACTTGAGCCTCCAGTTTAATATCAGCTTGCTTCTGGGTGCCTGGTTCCCCTCAGAGTTATCTGGGTCCCCCAAACAGACCATGTACCTGTAAGGGTCTTCATGCCCCTTCCTTGGAAGTTTGTTTCTCCTTTGATGATCAGAAGGAATGGGTGATTTTTCTCTTCCCACAACCACTGCCTGCCTTCCAGCTCCTGAATCTGACTCAAGGAAATCAATCCTGAGTCTCCTGAGAACTGTGAAGGGAGAAGTGAAACCAACTGGCAGGGAACTGCTGAGACACAGAAATGCCCTTTAACATAGCCTGTGAAATATAGCCAGACCGTTGCCTTCGTGGAGCCAGTACTAAGCCTCATGCAAAAGCCCATCCTTTTACCCCAGTTAAATTATCATGCTTTAGAATTGGCCTACTTTGTAATTGTAATGGCTGGAAAAGCTTCCTATTAAGGGAATCGTTACTGTCAGCTCTGGGTTACTTATTGACACATGTTGTAACCAATAGCCTTAGTTGAGGTTAGCTCACATGTAGTTATTAAATTTCTGTTTCTGGATTTTAATAATCCTATCTAGATTGACAGAGAATTCAAGGTCCAGAAAGCCTTGTTTTCCATTGGATTTCCTGTTCCCAAGCCTCTGCTGTACTGCAGCGATGCTTCCGTCATCGGAACGGAATTTTATCTAATGGACCGTGTACAGGTAAGGTAACAGTCTGCCTTGGTTGATGCTTTTATATCGCAAACTTGTTCTTAAACAGTCCTCTAGGTGGCAGTCAAGAGCTACCAACAATTGTAGCCAACTAGGACGATGGGGATGTATATGTACTTATGAAGGGAGGCACTCTTCCACATAGAAAGAACAAACCATTAAGAGCAAATTCAAATTGCCTTTAATTTGAAGATGTGGGTTATAAGCAGTTTAAAGCCTTCAGGTTCACTCTGGCATGTCCTTGAATTTTGCCTTGGGTATGTATCCGCATACACATTTCACAGATAAGCCTCCGCCTAACAAGCTCTGTAGACTGCTGGTTTTGTCTGTCAGATATTTAAAAACTTGCCATTGTGATCACTTTGATAGGGTCGGATCTTTCGTGATTTTTCCATTCCTGGAGTTAGCCCAGCAGAACGTGCAGCTATATATGTGTCTGTGGTAGAAACCCTGGCATGGCTACATTCTCTGGATGTACACTCACTGGAGCTGGACAAATATGGCACCGGAGTGGGGTACTGCAAAAGGCAGGTAAGTCATCTAGGTTAAAAAGTACTGCATGGTCTCAGAAATAAAGCACTATGAATGACTAGTCAAAGTAACCCTGTGTGTGTGTGTGTGTGTGTGTGTGTGTGTGTGTGTGTGTGTGTGTGTGTTCCAATTGGATGAACCTGTGTATGCAGGAGCACAAGTATAACACATGGGTGTGGAATGAAGGCCAGAAATTAGCCTCGGGTTTCATATCCAGGAGCCACCACCTTATTTTCAGGTGAGGCACCTCATTGGTTGGCCTTAAGCTTTCTGATTAGGCCAGTCTGGCTGGTCAGCGAGCTTAGGGCTCCTCCTGTCTCTACCCCTCAGTGTTAGGATTACAAGCATGTACCATCATGTCTTCTTTTCTTCCTTCCTTCCTTCTTTCCTTATTTTCTCTTTGTGAGGGTTTTGGGGACCGTGCTTAGGCCCTCATGCTTGCATAGCAAACCCTTACTGACTGAGCCATCTCCCCTCCCACTAACTTTATTTTTTAGATAACTTTTATTTAGTACAAGCTTCCGTTTCTGCTTTTCACTTGGTTTAACAGTAGATTTTCTTCTCAGTTTCCCCTTTCTAGGTTGTGCTAAGCAAAAATCTATTAAGATTTTATCAATTTAATGCTTGTGGGATTTTTTTTAAAATATCAAGAAATCGGAAATAGGTTCCTGCCCTAAAGAAACTTGTGGCTATGTTTAAGAGACCCATTCACGAGTCTCATACACATGAAGCTGAGAAATGATCTATTTCCCCGAGTTTACTACCTATTAGTAAATTGTTCAGCACTCATTGCAAGAGCTGTGTGCCCAAGGCATGGGCATTGGCATGCCTGCGCTTGGATGTGGGAAGAAACTAACATAGAACATTAGGAATGAGATGACAACCCTCACAACCAAATGCAAGTGAGGCCAGGCACTTATGGGCTGCATTCCGTTATAAGAACATCCTTAGAAAATAGGGTGGGAAGATATGAGAGTAGAGTATTCACTGTGTGCTGTGTTGGGTGCTAAGTGAGCTGTAGGCTACCTTGTTTTAAAATCTCTGCAAAACTCACAAGATATAGGTATTATCCTCATTTTACAGATGAGGATTTTGAGGTTTATACTAACCCAATAATGCATAGGTAAGTTCCTAGACATTATCTAAATCCCAGCCAGTAAGACCCCAAAGTTGAAGACCTTTGCTCTGTTGTACTAAATTGAGCAGACAGACATTGGGCATCGGAGGGAGTTGAACAGCTGAATGATGTGATTTCATTTGTGAGGACTCTGAGAACAGGGGGATTTTGTTTGCTTCTAATTCTAAGAGCAATATAGTCTGTTCTACACTTATTGGTACATTTAAAATACTCTGTGGGTGAGGGAAAGGATGTTAAATGGGAAAAGCTCTTTCTGGCCTTCGTTGCCCCCTTTTCAGGGAGAAATTGTCTGCTTGTGGTGTGTGTGTGTGTGTGTGTGAGAGAGAGAGAGAGAGAGAGAGAGAGAGAGAGAGAGAGAGAGAGATTGCATGTGTTGTGTGTATGTGTGTTTGAGATTATCTGTGTTTGGGGGTGGTTTCTATGCATTTCTGTCTTCCATGAAGTAGTTACTGAATGAAGACCATTCTTGACATCTATGCCATCATTTTTACTTCTTGTCCAATAGAAACCTACATAGGTAAAATGGAGCAAGCTGGAGCAGAAACTTGACTGTTTGGGGATTTCAGCTGATAGGAGTGTTTCAGGTTGCTGGGAGTTTCGTGTGAGCACTGTTTTGTTAAGCATTCAGAAGTAAGGGGGACTTGGGCACAGATGGACTAGTCTGAGAGTCACTGACTCCAGAACGTTCTCTCCTTACCTCCATCACTGTCCAGGTGTCCACCTGGACAAAGCAGTACCAGGCTTCAACCCATCAGAGCATCCCTGCCATGGTCCAGCTCTCCCAGTGGCTAATGAGGAACTTGCCAGATAATGACAATGAGGAGTGCCTGATTCACGGAGACTTCAAGCTGGATAACATCGTTTTCCACCCCAAAGAGGTACCGTGAGCTGTGTTTGTGACACATTGTCTAGGTCTGACCTGAGACTCCAGAAGGAAACAGGTGTCCCCTGCCTCCCCCAGTGTCCCGAAGGAGCCCAGATCAGTCTCTTTTTTCCCCACAGTTCAGACTGTCTCTGACTTAAAGCCTCTGGAGATGAGTCTTACAGAAATTATGGCATAGATCTCTGCCTTTGGGGCTGGTCCTAATCTTAAACAGTAACACAGTCATCATTTAAGCAGGACTTGGAGGTTGCTTTGTGTCACTCTTGTTGAAGAAGACTTCAATCAACTACTTAAAATGCCAGCTTCATGGATTAACATGAAGAATTCACATCAACAAGCATTCAGTCGTGAGCAGTTCTGTGCTCAGAAACATTCATGTCTCCCCCAGGGAAAATAAAACTCGGATGGAGAGAAAAGATAACTGGCAAATAGCAAGAGTGCAGTCTTAGACCCCGCCATGCCAACATACCATCCAAACAGCCTATACAACTAGGCTTAGAAGGAATGGCCCTGAGTGGACCGACGTGAACAGTTCAAAATTAAAGCCCGGGGTGGAGAAATGGCTCAGCAGTTAACATTGGCTGCTCTCCTGCACCAGAGAATCCAGTGCCCCCTTCTGGCTTCCTCAGGCAGTGCATGTGTGTGATGCACTTATATGCAGGCAAAGCACACATACGCATAAATGAAATTACATTTAAAGTTCCATAAAGGTAATACAGAGAGGTTCCGGGAGCCTGCCCTCTGCATTCCTCAGTAGGGGTCTTCACTAACCGGCTGGTCCAAGGCTGATGCCCACCTTACTTCAGTTTTCCTCCTTGCCTTTCCCTTCGGCTTCCTTCCTCTGCTTCTCTCTCAGCTTCTGCAAGTGCCTGCCTGCCACGCCCTGGCTCCAGCAGCCCTTTCTACCTCCTTAGAGATGTCACAGATTTGATTTCCCCTTCTTCGGGCTCCATGATTCCTGCATGACTTTGTGTGACTTTTTACCCTGCAGGGACAATGACCGCAATCTGTTATTTCGAAAACTGTCTTCTTTAGTACTTATTTAATGAAAATATTTAGATTGGAGGTATGTGTGTGTGAATTAGAATGTTTCCTGAGTATAAGACATTTACTTTTTAAACCTTGAACTTAGGTTTTCAATTTATTGCTGCATAATGTCACTTGGGTATAACTTCATATCTCAATCAAATAAGACTTTCTTCCCAGTGCCTATGGACTGAACCTAGAGCACTTGGACTGTGTTTCCCAGTCCTTTTCTTACCCCCTTTTTTTTTTGAGACAGTATTATCATTTATCCCAGGCTCTATTTTGAATCTAGAGCTATGTGATTCAGAGTTCATTGCTGTAATGGTATATTTATTACATATATAGTTATTTTCATCACCAGAGCAAATGCTCGCTTCTACATTAATTCTTAAAATATGAATATAATTAATCGTTAGAACTTCTTCTTTACCACAGTTCCTCCAGACTGAGAAGTCGGAGCTGGGTTTGCATCTGTTTGTTAACAGAGATGTCAGGGCAGAGTGCAGGAGGATTGGCAGCCAGCAGTAGAACCAGAGGCCTTGGCTCTAGACAGTTGATGCTGGTTGGTTTTCATAAATGAGATGCACCGCCGTGGGCAAAGAATACAGACTGTGATGTTGTGTTGCATTTTCATGGAAGTGTGAGCATCGAATTGCTGTGCCCTCTGCTCGCTCATTCAGTTTGATTTGAATCCAGTGTGTCCTGTGTGCATCTTGTTGCAGTGTCGGGTTATAGCGGTATTGGACTGGGAGCTCTCGACCTTCGGCCATCCTCTGTCAGACTTGGCCCACCTTTCCTTGTTTTACTTTTGGCCCAGGACACTGCCCATGATAAATGGAGGCTCTCACATTCAAGAGAACACAGGTACAGAACAGCAGTCATATAAAATCCTCTTTATTATTGCCAGAGCTGAAAGACATAAGCTGCTTGCAGTTTTATGAAGCTTTTGTTCCTTAAAGATGTTTCTAATTCATCTTACTGGTTTTCTGAACTCAGTACCTCACTTTTTATAATCTGTGACAATACACAATTTTTCGCATACAGTGTTACTTGGGAAATCAATATTTAGAACAGGGCTCAATACTGACTGCGTCTGCACTGCATGCCACGTTGTATCTTCTTGCTATATTACATCATTTTGAAATGTTCTCTGTGACATTCTAATTAAGGTGCTGTGTGTTCTGTGCTGTTTTTCTAGGAATACCGTTGATGGAAGAACTGATTTCAATATACTGCCATCGCAGGGGAATTGATCCTAATCTCCCCAACTGGAATTTCTTTATGGCCCTTTCGTTTTTTAAACTGGCTGGAATAGCACAGGTAATTATTTGAAGCAAGTTTCACCATTTCTTTCTGATGTGCTGTGAGCTATGTCTTCCAGTTCAAGCCACTGTGTAGGCCACTGTGCTCCTCCAAAAGTCAAGTCAGATATGAGTAACATGTAAATTTAGAATTTACAACAACAAAAGACTTCAGTGGGAAGAAAATCTGAGTATCACATGAGTTATGACTCTTGTACAGAGAAGGTCAGTGAGGAAAGATGTGATGGTGGTGGGAGAGTAGGGAGAAGCACGCAGTGGGAAAGACCACAGCGTGCCTGCCGGAAAAGCAAGCCCAAATCCTCTGTTGAAGACCAAAAAGTCTTCTCCCCTTGTTTAGTCTGGGAGCCACCCAGGGAATGGTGCCACCTGAATTCATCCAGGGTAGGTCTTCCCACCACAGTTAAATCTTTCTAGAAATGTACACATGAACACACCCAGAAATGTGTTCCCATGATGATTCTAAAGCCAGTCAAACTGATGATGGAGATGAGCCGTCACATGTGAGAAGAGGGTATGTGCCCCAGACCACCCCAGGCAGGTATGGAGTTCCCTGGGATGAGGGTCCTCGAAGGCTAGGTGGGTAAGGATTCAGCGGTGACAAACAGAAACAAACACAGAGGCAGTTTGAATCTGAGTATATTTTACATCTCTCAAGCAAGTGTTTTTATACATTAAAAAAACAAATATTACAGCTCTTAGAAGATGTGTTCAGTGAAGCAATCACAAATACCATCATTATCATTTGGCACAGGAAAGCACAAAAATCAAGCAAACAGTATAACTCTGAAAAGATGTATTCAATGAATCACAAACAGAACAGGTAACATCATTATTACTAGAAATCATACAAGTGTTACAACTCTGAAAGGATGTACTCAGTGGGGCAGTCATCCAAGGCAAGTGACATATTTCCAGGAGCCGGTTAATAAATCTTTATGGCCAATTATTGTTTAACATCTAATGCCTGATTTTTTATAAATCTTCAATGCATAAATTTAAATTCATTTAAATTTTAATTCATTTATTTGAGGCTTTCTCTACCATATACCAAGGCCCACCTCCAATGACACACGTGCAGCCATATGAAATTTTATTGTTGGGAAAGTTTTTACCTATCATAATACTATTATATAATTTTGTAAATTATTTATAAAATAAAGCATTGGTTTCCCCAGAGAGAAGGTCATGTTAGTGGCCCCATCTCAAGGGATGGTTTCTTACCCATTATTCTCGCTTAAGATCTTGGCCTAGGCTACCAGGAACATGTTGTAAATATGGAAAGGAATGAAAGAAAACAAAACAGATAAATTGCCATGAGAACTACAGCTCATATGTTGTTCTAGGCAAGAGTTCCACAACCGGTTTCTGGAGGCCTCCCTTTGAAGTTTTTGCCTCAGTCTGTGGAACTTGTCACACAGGTTCTACTGGGGTTGGTGTGGCAGGTGTGTTAGGTTGGAAACACAGAAGTGGGGAGTTGTTAAAAGGCTGATTGCCATTCAGGTCACACTGCTCAAAGGACACGGTTTTACCCAAACTAGGAATCAAACATGATACTGAACAGAAAAGGTCATCTCGTGGCCTTCTCCTTGGTGTTCGTGTCTGAGTCCGTTTTGATCACTGTGAAGGGAAACAAGGTTCAGTACAGATGATATAACCTGCAGGTTGCCTTGCTTTGGGCAGTGGCTCATTTTCAAACTTGGTTTGGTTCGTTGGTTACACTTCTGCCTGGATCAGAGTGTCACAACTATGTGATATGAGTGTGACTCTGACTCAGAGCCATACAGTGTCCTCTGCACGTAAGTTCTCGGCCTCCATGGTCTGACTGACATCTTTGGAGGCTGTGAGTTTAGTTCCCCACATGGATCACACACTGGAAAGACTAATTTTCCATGAACTTTAATTGTCCCATGTAAATTTACTTGTAGGGAGTCTACAGTAGATACCTCATGGGAAATAACTCATCCGAGGATAGCTTTATGACTGCCAACACTGTGCATCCTCTGGCAGAAACTGGATTGCAGCTATCAAAAAGGTAAGGAAAGCATATTCTCGGGTAATTCAAATTACAGCCTCAGTTAGCTCCGTCTCATAAGATCCCAGAGAATCAGGAGACAGCCTGGGGTCCTCACTCTTCACTTAAATAGTCACTGGGTATGGGATGCTTAAAACTTTAAGAAAATGGAAATTATACCTCTACCCAGACCAGGGCTGCTATTGCCAGTCAGGATAGTTTTCTAGTAAATCACTATATACCTAAAAAGATATTGACTTAAAAATGAAAAGAAAATGCTCATATTTATGATTAAATGTATTCTTTGCCAATTTGAATGTATAACCTTTTAAATATATAGGTGAACATGGTTTCTTATAATATTTGTTACTTACACATACCCATTTAAATGATATTATTATATTATTTATTAACTTAGCAATACTACTTTTTCTTCAACATTGTGAAAGTGTCTTTGAAACCATGTCTGTATCAGGGCAGCATTTCTGAGGGGCCTCACAAACCTTTCCAGCTACACTCCTGCTCCTTATACAATGGATGAATTCTAACCGCAGGGACATTTTCTAACCCCCACTTACCCGTGGAATAATTGGTTTGGTTTTTATTTTTTGGATTTATTTGTTTATTTATTTATTTTATATGTGTGAGTACACTGTCGCTCTCTTCAGACACACCAGAAGAGGGCATCACATCCCATTACAGATGGTTGTGAGCCACCAAGCGGTTGCTGGGAATTGAACTCAGGACCTCTGGAAGAGCAGTCAGTGCTCTTAACCACTGAGCCATCTCTCCAGCCCCAGGATAATTATTTTTTACATCTCATTTCTATACTACTCTGTGATTTTTCCAACAGAACAAGGGCTTCATTGTGTTTCTTATTAGTCTTTTAGGGTCCTCTTTAAACGCCTGCACTGGTATCTGGGAAACAAGTGTGAAGAATACTGGTCAGATGTGTGCATACACCTTCCTTGTTCTTTTGTGGGTGTGACAGCTCACGGCCCTGACGCTAGCACTGTGTGAGGCCATGTGAGGCGTGTGTTTTCCCAGGTAGCTCTTTAAGCATTCAGGCTTAGAGATCAGACAACACAATTCAACCTTTGCTCCACACGATAAAGCAAAGATGGTTCATGGGGCTAAGGTGTAGCTCAGCAGTGGAACAATCGCCTGGCCTTTGCAAGGCTCTGGGTTTGCTCCCTCGAGCTGCTGAGGGCTAACGAAGAGAAGCCCACGCCTCCCAGGTATGGCAGCTCCTCAGGATAGCTGGGGAGACCTTGCCTTATTTGAAGAAATATATAATAATGACTTCGGACACCTTTGTAACCCTCTCTTTTTTTCTCTTGCCCAGAACTCTCAGTACCACACCACCACAGGCTGACGCTAACAGCCAGCTCTTTGCACAGAGCAGGAGAGGCCAGGAAGTTCTCGCGAGGGTGAAGCAGTTCATGAAGCAGCACGTCTTCCCTGCTGAAACGGTAGCTGTGCGAGGACTGTCGGCGAGCAGTCAGCCTCCCCCGATTCTCCCACCTCTCAGTCCCCAGACTCACAGACATTTAAAGCGAACTTATGCCAGGAGGATAAACACACTCATCTATGGTTGCAAATTGAGGCAAAGGGACTGAGCAGTGAGGACCAGAATAGATTGAAACATTACATCCAGTAGTTGCCTTTCGCTATGGTGGTGACCTTCAGCTTTTGTGGATGCTCTGAGAGTTTGAGAACCGCAGTCTCCCCCAAATAGACATGGCCGTGAACTTTGGCCTGTCATTTCAAGCCACATAAATACTACCCGTTCTTTCCCTCATAAGCTATCACTATAAGGGGTTACATTGAAGAAGTTCATGGATTGTAGTGAGAAAACATTCATCCAGTAAAGAATTATGTACTGGGTACCGTAAGACAGAGGACACCTGAAAATTAGAACAAGACAGACCGAGTTTACACCCCTGTGGAAAGACAGGTGACAAAGAGAAGATAAATGCTGTGGAGAAAAGGAAGACGCACTTTTGACAGTATTCGAGGACCAGGGTATGTGATTGTGAGGCGATTGTAAAGGCGTGGCTCCAGAGGCTCCTGGGTGGGGCTGGTGGCCTTGTGCTGGATAGTTTGTGTGGCCTCAGTTTTTCTGCAACCTGAGTAAGTCTGGCTGCACCTTCAGTAAATCGCATTGTAACTGCCTGCGATTCTGAGGGTCTAGGGCTGCGTTAGAGTCAAATGAAGAACTCAAAAGACAAGATTCTCTCAACCATGTTCAGAAGTAAGATACGTTTATAGGGACATTAGTATTACTGAGTTATAGGACTAGGTGTCGTATTGGTAAATATCTTGATATGAACGTTTAGCATAGCGTTCTTAAAATACTCAAGGATTAATTCTAAAATTGTTACCTCTCATTGGCACTGAGTAGTTCTGCCCTAGCTAGTGTGTGTCCAATATTGAGTTCAAAATTAAACTTCTGAGTATCAAAAGGGGAAAACAGCACTTTTAGTTCAATATGGTAGTCTGAATTCACCATTACCCTTCCTCAAATAAAATTCAATTGAAGCTTTAGGACAACGGACTAAATTAGCAAAAGCAGACAAGGGGCCCACCAGAAAAGCCATTGCAAAGTAGATCTGAAAGACAGAGTGGATCATACGAAGAACAGACCATCGTAGAAGATGTTGCATCTTAAAAGACCTGTGAGAGGGAAGTGGGCTTTTCCCACAATGGTGAAATAGGTGATTGGGTGATAGGAGAGCAAGGGGCAGAGAGCAGTCAGGGTGCCGGAAGAACTATCCGCTTCTCAGGCCTGCTCCCCTTCAACCACACACAGCAGCGGTATCTGTCCCAAACAGAAGGCTATCACAGCACTTGACAACAACAAAATTCTTATGTTTCACGGAAGCCAGGCTCCGTGACCGGGAGCGAGCTAGAGCAGCGCCCTGTATTGTTTGGCTTTTTTCTACTTGGTGGAGTTCCAGATGGAGAGCACAGCTCACGTATCAGTCCATCTAATGCTTATGCACTCGCGCGACTAAATCAAAGCCCATCTGCCGCATGCCCGTGCCTGCAACCAGCCCGTGGTTCTAAGGACAAGCCTACGCTGGCAGAGGGATGAAAGGGTTTTCTCTTTCATCCCTAAATGTGACCAGGTGTTCCTGCTGCTGACACTGAAGCAGGGAAAGGAGAGGTCAGAGTGAGACTGTGGTGCCCCTGAACCCACTGAACCCACTGCCATCCAGCTGTTAAAATATATGCAAAGAACTCACAGTAAATGTGAAAGCAAACAAAACCCAGACAGACTGCAGAAAGTGAAGGCTTCCAAGCTTGTGTGGTAAGGGAAGCCACTTCATGTTGGCAGAGCTTTTAAATCTATGTTCCCACATCTGATAGCATGCACTAAGTCTTCATTCAAATACTTGTAACAACCTGTGTAGTTTTATCCTGTAAATGATCAGGGCAGCTAATCCCCAGCTGTGGGACATAATCCGGAATGATCTGCAGAGAAGTAAATAGCTTTTCTCAAAATAAAAGAGGGAAAACATTAAATTCTTTTCAATGTTATTACAACCGAGGTTCCAAACCAAAATGGGCACATCTAGAAAATAATATTGTGTCCTATACCACAGCAGCTTTTAACATGATGTATCTTTAGCTACTAAAATACTTGGTGGCTTTTTGTTTATATTTTTATGTATTTTCCATACAAGAGAAAAGTAAGGTTGGCAGGGCTATTTCTGTGACCTTTTGAAACTCCCCCAGGTAGCCCAAAATGAGCACATAACCCATCTCTGAAACTGCACCGCATCATTCTTCCTTTTGAAAACCAGTGAAGGACCCTGGCACTGCAGTGTGGGACAGAACGAGCAGCCCAGTGCAGGGCACACAGGCCACAGTGGTGACATTACCAGAGTCCCAGGGAGTCTCTTCATGGTCACCAGATGATGTGGGTAAATGCAGGGACCCTTGTGGAGTTGGTGGTCTCTTTAGAAATGGACTCCAATGGAAGCTTGGGGGCAATGTTATTAGACCTAAAAAGGAACACCAGCCCCCCCCCCCCCATGGCAGTCATGGTCTAAGTCTCAGCAGCTGCTCAGAGGGGCGAAAAAAAGCCACGCCATGACACTTAGGGCATAAAGTCCCACGTGGCATCAGACAGCCGAGTGGCAGGGAGGGAGGCTATAGACAGAAGAGTAAGAAAACACAAAGTGCCAGGAAACCTGTGCTTAGGTCCCGGCCAGCATCCAAAGCGAAGGATCGGGGAAAGTTGAGTCAGAAAGATGGGCAGACCGAGCTAAACCCCAAGGAGGCTCAGCTCACGGGGATCTGGGCTAGGGGCAGTTAATTCTTGGAAGGAAAAGTATAGTAGTTCATTAAAGGAGTATATTCCTCCTACCTCTTTAGCATGGCTTAAGATGAACCCACCCTCCTGGGGCATGTAAACACAGGTATAATTTGATTTCTCAGAACTGAAGTGTCATAAAGAGGTAGTCAGAACAAGGACATCATAAATATCTTTCATAATATATTTATTACTAAGCACAATAGCATTGACTTTTTATGGCTACCCTAGGAACAGGCATAATATGCAACCCCAAATGGGAAGCCTTCCGATTTACGGGAAGCCTTCCGATTTACGGGAAGCCTTCCGATTTAACTGACTTCCTGACAGATGTGACAAGCACTCTCCATTCTGGGAGCCTTTGAAAGTGTAGGCCTCTGCCTTGTACAGCGCGGGACTCCATACAAGCCTTGCTTCCCTAAGAGGAACATGGTAGTCCATTGCCGAGAGCAGTGTAGTTTGGAAGAATAATCTACAATAACTTGACAATACACAACATTTTGACAGTACCCATGACCTTTAGCCCCGTAATTCTCTTAGCTGAAGTGTAGAGAAAGTAGTTGCTATAGAGATGCCGTATGTATAACTATCTCTAAGCTGAGAACTATCATCCAGAATTTCTATTGGGCTCTTTCAGTTGTACAAAGCAGAGGTTGCTATTTGGCCTGAATAGTGTAATTTAGGCTTTCCCACGTCGTTATTACTTTATCATTCATTCTGGCAACTCAGATGTCTCTCTTGGAGCCGAGTTCCTTTGCTAAGAGTCTGCAGGAGCTTTTGTCGCTGCTGTTTGGTTGGGTTTTGTTTTGTTTTGTTTTGTTTTTTGAGGGGATAAATAGTACCTCGCCTATTGATGAGACTTTTAGTTTGTCCTTATTCTTTAATATTCCGTGTTATGTTTTGAGACAGGCTCTCCCTAATTAGTTCAGTTTGACCTCAAATTCATGATCCTCCTGCCTCAGCTTCTCAAGTGCTAAGATTATAGGTATGTGCCACCACCACCAGCAGCAGCAGCCATCAGTTTGGGATATGGACTCCAAGTTGTTAATTACTTTCTCTCAGTAGTTGAAGATATTCACCCTTCAATTTCTTTTTTTGTTTTGTTTTGTTTTGTTTTTTTGAGGCAGGGTTTCTCTGTGTAGCCCTGGCTGTCCTGGAACTCACTCTGTAGACCAGGCTGGCCTCAAACTCAGAAATCTGCCTGCCTCTGCCTCCCAAGTGCTGGGATTAAAGGCGTGCGCCACCACTTCAGTTTCTTTTTGACATCATCATTACATTTGTTCTTTTGTTTGCGGCGGGGGGGGGGGGAGGGTATGCATATTGAAGTCAGGTCCTAGGGATTGAACTCTGGTCGCCAGACTTGGCGGCAAGCACCCTTACCCTCTGAGCCATCTCACTGTCCTCTCCCATTGATCTCTAACTTCATTGTTGCTGTGGAAGTCAGCCCTCAGGCTCCATGATCCATTATATCCTTTTTCACTCATACTTTTCTTCTCTCAAGTTTCTGAGCTAAGTAATTGCTTTAGATCTTCCTGCCGTGTTCAGTTCTCCATAGGCTGGCAGTGTCTAACCTTGGGGTGTGAGAAATGCCTGGAGAGCTCTTGAAAGACATTCTCAGGCAAATGGATGGACCTAGAAAACATCATCCTGAGTGAGGTAACCCAGTCACAAAAGAACACACACGGTGTGCACTCACTGATGAGTAGATAGCAGCCCAAAAGCTCGGAATACCCAAGATACAATTCACAGACCACATAAAGCTCAATAAGAAGGAAGAACAAAATGTGGGTGCTTCAGTGCTTCTTAGAAGGGGAACAAAATAATCACAGGAGGAAATACGGAGACAAAGAGTGGAGCAGAGACTGAAGGAAAGGCCATTCAAAGACTGCCCCACCTGGGGATCCATCCCATATCCAGCCACCAAACCCGGACACTATTGTAGATGCCAGGAAGTGCATGCTGACAGGAGCCTGATATGGCTGTCTCCTGAGAGGCTCTGCCAGAGCCTGACAAATACAGAGGCAGATGCTCACAGCCAACCTTTGTATTGTACATAGGATCCCTGATAGGGGAGTTGGAGAAGGGACTGAAGGAGTTGAGGGGGGTTGTAGCCCCCTGGAGGGAGCAATAGTGTTAACAGGCCAGAAACCCACCCCCACCCCCCACCCCGGAGCTCCCAGGGACTGGACCACCAACCAATGAGTACACATGGAGGGACCCATGGCTATGGCCGCATATGTGGCAGAGGATGGCCTTATTGGACATCAGTGGGAGGAGCGGACCTTGGGCCTGAGGGTGTTCGATGTCCCAGTGTAGGGGACTGCCAGGGAGTGGGGGGGCACCCTCATAGAGGCAGGAAGAGGGGGAATGGAATAGGGAGTTTTCAAAGGGGAGACCTGGAAAGGGGAAAACATCTGAAATGTAAATAAAGAAAATAGCAAATAAAAAAATAAAAATAATTTAAAAAAAAAAAAAGAAGAAGAAGAAGAGAGGCCCAGACTCACCAAAATACCATAGGTGTGCACCTGCTCCATCGGTCCCCAGGGCCTCCTCCCCCGGGGTGGGGGTGCGGGGCAAGGGCAGGGCTTCCGGTTCTACCAACTTTTGAGAAGCCGTGGTAACCTTCTGAAGCTTATTGCCAAGGCTTTGGTCCCCTTGGGTTCCTTTTCAAGTTTGTTTTGTCTATTTTAGTATCCCACTGTCAAACTTGTAATTCCTTTCTTTCTTCTTGGAATCTACTCACCACAACTGCTTTATGCCAAATATGAGCACTATCTGTGGTTGGTGGTGGTAAGGAAACACGATTGTTTGGCTGAATCTTGCCCGTGGTGGCTGGTTTCCTGCAGTGGTTAGGGATTTTTCAGGATGGACTGTAGGGTGAATTTTTTTTTCTGAAGGAGTTACATGAAACTCTTTCCTCCAGAAGGGCCGGTTTAGTTCCTGCCGGCTGCTTGAGGCCGCTGCTGGCAGAACATTGTAAACTTGATTTGGGTTCAAGACTTTAGGGCCGCGCAGGTCTGGCATTAGGATCCCTTGCTTGGGTGAAGGCGGGTTTCAGGGCCTGACATTTTTTTCTTCTGTTTCACTGCAAACTGAGGATTTTTTTGTGCATTTCTCTGTTCTATTTGTTCTCTCCTTGGGTCTTACTTCTCAAGCCTCCTGGCTTTGATGGAATCAAAGTTCTGTATGCTCTGTCCAGCCCATGGCCTTGTCATAAGCCTGTGCCTTGCTGAGAGCCAAGGCCTAGGTCAGCCTCCACAGCCCCTCCTCCCTCCTGTCTGAAGGATGCAGCTGTTTTGTTGTTTTCTTCTAGAATAACTGTGCATTACTTACTATATCTTCAGTAGGTAACACTTCACGCAGCCTTTTTAGTTGAGGGGTTTCTATGCTCAATGTGTACCATGTTGCTGGAAGCAGAACATGGGAACCTTGGGAATAACATTATTACTGTCTATTCCTGTCTAATATCGAGGCAGAATAATTTTTGATGAGCAAACATTTAGAATTTTTGTTATTCTGCACCTATTATTAAAAAAATATATTACTAACCAGGAAGGTGACACATGCCTGTAATCCCAGCGCTTAGACAGCTGATGTAGAATTAATTAGGAGTTCCAGCCCACACATGTGCGAGTGCACACACACACACACACACACACACACACACACACACACTCACACATAGTACTCATGACCTTGTTACTTTGTATTAATTTGGCCTAATCATTTTCCCTTCGCTGTCTTAAGGAAGTAGCTGAATACTATGCTCGAAGTGGAAACTCAGCGGAAAAGTGGGGGCACCCCTTAGTGATGGAAAAACTAAAGGTAAGAGAGACAAGAAAGCACTCAACATGGGGAACTGCGTGTTTGGGGGACATTAATTATCATTGTTTTCATGTAGGTAAAGGGTAACTACAACTTTTTCCTTTTCTTTATAGTCTTGATACATTGATCAGACTGAATTCAACTTGTGGCAATCCTCCTGCCTCTGCTGCCCAAGTGCCTGGATAATAGGCATGATAACTCATGCTCCAGAAATAACTAACTAACTTTCTTTCTTTCTTTCTTTCTTTCTTTCTTTCTTTCTTTCTTTCTTTCTTTCTTTCTTTCTTTCTTTCTTTCTTTCTCTCTTTCTCTCTCTCTCTCTCTCTCTCTCTTTCTTTCTTTCTTTCTTTCTTTCTCTCTTTCCTTCTTTCTTTTTTTGTGGGGGTGGGTGGGTTTTTGTTGTTGTTGTTTTGTTTTTTTGTTTTTTGTCTCTTGTTTTTCAAAACAGGACTTCTCTGTGTTGCCCTGACTGTCCTGGAACTTGCTTTGTAGATCAGGCTAGCCTCAAGCTTAAAGAGACCAAACCTGTCTCAGCCTCCCAAGTGCTGGAATTAAAGGCATATACTACCATGCCTGATCACCAGAAATAACTTTCTTAAAATATAGGTTCTTAGCCGGGCGGTGGTGGCACACACCTTTAATCCCAGCACTTGGGAGGCAGAGGCAGGCGGATTTCTGAGTTCAAGGCCAGCCTGGTCTACAGAGTGAGTTCCAGGACAGCCAGGGCTACACAGAGAAACCCTGTCTTGAAAAAAACCGAAAAAAAAAACCCAAAAAAAAGGTTCTTTTTTTTTTAAATCCGGGTTTTTAAAAATCTTCTTTGTTTGTGGTAGCTTACACCTACCTAGTACTTGGGAGGGAGGCTGAGGCTGAAGGTGGAGAATTTCTGCAAATTAGAGGCTAGCCTGGGCTACATAGTGAGCCAGAGCTGTAGTATGAGTCCCTTTTTAGATAGAAAGGAAGGGAGGGAGGGAGGGAGGGAGGGAGGGAGGGAGGGAGGGGGGAGGGAGAGAGGGAAGAAGAAGAGAGGGAAGGGAAGGGAGAAAAGAGTCTACTACCAAAACTGGGCTCCTTGGTATCCTGAATGCAGTTCTGACGCAATAGCCTCTTCATGCTGCTCCTCGCTAACCATCTCTGAAGTGAGCTGAAGCCAGATCAGGCTGTGGGACACGGAGGCTGGGCTCTGCCTTAGTGGAAGAGCTCCCCTCTTGATCATGCAAGGCCCTGGGTTTGTCCAGCAAGGAGCAAGGCCAAGCAGGACATTTGTGCAGTGTGGTGTCAGGTCACATGCCATGTTTTCAGATCTTACCCGCAATACATGTAAGATTTACCCTCAAATGTGTGCGGGGCGGTCGTCACCATTCTCTGAGTGAGAAGCATCGAAGTGTGCAAATTTAGTTTTAGAGCCAAATCTAAAGGAGCCTGGAAAGCAAAAGATTTCCGTAATTGTTAAGCAACTACTGACTTTCAATGCGTTGCTAACCTCCTGATTTAACACAGAGTACAAGACAACGACATAACTCCAGAAATGCTTTTAAATTTCAAAAAGCATTACCACCAAATAACTGTTTAAAATAAACTGCTTCGGTAAATTTTTATCACTTGTCCATCCCCTTGACAGGAAATGGCCAAAGCAGAGGGCCTGTGGAACTTGTTCTTGCCAGCCGTGAGCGGTCTCAGCCAGGTGGACTACGCCTTGATCGCTGAAGAGACAGGAAAATGTTTTTTCGCGCCAGATATTTTTAACTGCCAAGCACCAGGTTACTACACATAGTTTTCTTTAATACTTTGAACAGGGTTTCAAGTCTCTTTATTATAAGGAAGTTTTTCCTATACAAAGTCATTCGCCTACAAATTTGAGCATAATTTTACAGCTACTCCTAAAGCAGTATACAAGTGGATTTGAGGTCCTTGGTGGGCTGTTCTTTCAATCAGCATCAGTAGATAAAAGTAGCCTCCAAGAGGACTGGTTATGTAAATGCCCCACTTCCTGGTTGGGGTTGGGTATTTCTACAGCTAGTTGACCTCCCAGTCTCTCCATTGTGTGAAGCTTTTTCCCAGGCAACTGCCTTTGTTTCTGCCAGGGGCTCACTTGCAGCTGTTACCAGAACACTTGTAAACTCAATTGGCAGGATTTCCTATGGAGCCCTGCTCAGGGGTCCCAGGCTGCCTTTTGTTGTCTGGCCCTGGCGTTAAGGCCTGGAGTTGGCACCATGGTGAGCAGACAGAAGGGGGTTATGCAAGTGTAGTGGATCTCAGAGAGAGGAGTCCAGGATTAGCAGAGTGGCTCAAGTTAAACTGACTCCCCTGTGTGTAAAACTCAGGTTAGCTGATAGGTTTCTGACGGTGCTCATTCCTGGCGTGGTCCCCCTTCTGTCTGCAGCAGTTTCCCAAGTCTCTGCTGCCCTGCACTGTAATTGGCCAAGAGGCTGTGGTAAGAGGAACGTGTCCTCAGTGTCTGAAGATCTTATCCCAGCCTACCATGCTGTTAGGACACTGCACATGCTGTGTGATTTTATATGAAAGGAAATGGACCGGTAATCATACATAATGGGCCAAGTTTGGCTGCGGGAAGCTTGCATGCAGCCCTGCCGTGGTCTCTCCATTCCATTTGTGAAGTCACTTGTCTCCAGACACTCATGAGGGGTTTCCTAAGATTGAAATGTCACAAGTCTGTTAGTTATTCTGCTTAAATAATACCACAGATTGTTGACATTTTAAAATTAGTTTTTGACTCAGAAATGACTAAGCAATTCTCTCAAGCAGAAAGACAAGGAAAACCAAAAGACCAAGAGTCTCCTTTTGAGATGGAGCTGTTGCAGAGGCCTGGGTGCCGTGTGCTGGTGGGGTGTTTTCCAGGCAGACTAACAGGGAGTTATGGCCGGTGTTGACTGCATTCTGCCAGAGAATCTTTAAGCCTGATGATTGGCTTCTACCTAGATGCCCAAGCTTAGAAAACATACGCACCCTTCTAGTTTGTCTTTCTGTTTCTTCTCTTCAAAAATCCATACAATGCTATATATTAGAGTGCTGAAATCATTAATTTCCAAATCCGTCACTACAATAATTTAGGGTCTTTGGGCTGATTTTTTTAAATAGACTTTTCCTCAAACCATAAATTAAAAAAAATTGTCAATTTCTCAGAGTAAAACTGATAACTTCATATTCTTTCTCTTTTAAGGAGGATCTCCTGTAGCCCAGGCTGTCCTCATATTTAATATGTAGCCAAGAATATCCTTGAACTCCTAACCCTTCAGCCTCCATCCTGCCCCTACATCCCAATGCTAGGATTACCAATGTGTGTCATTGCTCCCACCTTAACTTGAAAAGTTTCAGTTCTTTATTTTGTTTGAACTGTAACAAGTAACACTGAATTTCAAACAAGCAAAGAAAGCAGATAATCCATTCTGTTGATTGTAATTGAAGACTTCATTTCTCCCTCGCTTAAAAAC
Source organism: Tokudaia tokunoshimensis (assembly GCA_036184795.1). Classification (NCBI taxonomy): domain Eukaryota; kingdom Metazoa; phylum Chordata; class Mammalia; order Rodentia; family Muridae; genus Tokudaia; species Tokudaia tokunoshimensis. The sequence continues at coordinate 105,274,917 of BTHU01000008.1, forward strand.
AATGCTGGGTTTGTATTGATCTACTAGGAATTCTGTTCCTCTTGATTTAGTATTAGTGTCTGAACAGAGTGTAAAGGTATGTTTTTTTTAAAGGATGGTTTTAATTTTTTTTAAATGTTATTTATGTGTGTGCATGTCTATGTGTATGCAAGTATCCTGAAAAGGAAGTAGGGTCCCTGGGGCTGGAGTCACAGGCTATTGTGAGCTGCCTGATATTATGGTGGGCACCGTACTAGATCTTCTGCAAGAGCAGGAAGCACCCTTAGCCCCCAAGCCTTTTCCAGCACTTGCCAATATATCCTGCATGATTTATAATTGTCAGTTTTCATCAGCATTTGAGCAACCATCCTCCAAGTCCCAGGAGGTGACACTGAAAACCTTCCTTAAAATCTCCAGAAGATTCAATCAGAATTCTAAGAACATTTTACAGGAATCGAAATCAGAGAAAAGCAGAGAGAACATCTTGCTCATAATAAACTGATCTTTTTCAGTCGTGAGGTAGAGTGGGTGGTGGACTAGACAGCACCCCTCAAGACTGGAGTGGATGGAGTGGGTCCTCCAGGGATTCTGCTTCCTTACAGGGCATGGGTTCTGTCTTTCACAGAGGAATGGGGTGCCCCAATTAAGATCTCTCTTAGAGCTCATGCCTATAATCCCCGCGCTAATGAGGCAGAAGCAGGAGTTTGATGCCAGCCAGGGCTATGCCGAGAAAACCTGCCTCAGAAACAAACTGAACAAATAAGCTGTGAAATGGATCCCTGGGTTCTGAGTTCGAGTCCAGCCTTGTCTACAGAATGAGTTCCAGGACAGCCAGGGATACACAGAGAAACCCAGTCTGGAAACACAAGCAAACAAACCAAGCTCTGAAAGATACATGAGAATTGCTAAGTTCAGGGCAAGAGGGTCTCTCAGAATGGGTGAGTAGAGGTTCCTGCAGAGAACACTGCTCATAAGTACTTTACTCACCTACGACTAACAGACCTTCACAGAGGCCTGGCCCAACACGTGTGCCTGAGGTACAGCATGCACACTGAGGAGCTGGAGGCTCAGTATGGCGTGTCAGTTCCTCTCCAGGAGCACGGGAGACACAGCATACAATCATAGCAGACAGTTTAAGTTAGGAATGGCTACTTCAGTCCTAATTGAGTTAGACCTCCAAAAGCCAATGGAATGGACTGAGAAAACATCCAAGACTCAGAAAAAGTTAATGAAATATGAACCGAATGCCATGTGATAACAGCGTGCCACCATTAAATGTTATAGTTAATGTACGTTCTAGAACATTTTCATCAACACTTTATTTAAGAACACATTGTCTGCATTATCTTCATAAATGTGGGTTTAGGACTGGTAGTTTCAAAGGTCAAACACTTCGTTCTCACTTGTAGACACAGGCAACATGGAGGTACTGCACCTGTACGGCAGCGAGCAGCAGAAGAAGCAGTGGCTGGAGCCGCTCCTGCGTGGAGATATCACCTCCGTCTTCTGTATGACCGGTAGGAGCGAGTCACGGCCTGTCTCCGGTCATCCCCATCCCGGGGTGTGTGTGGATGATGGACGGAAGCAGTGTGGGTGTAGGTCGGCTGTAGCCAACTTTGCCCACAGCCAGAGATGTGTTTCTTTTGAGTCTGGTTTGGAATGCTGGCATTCTTGCTCGCTCAGGATAAGCACTCCTCTCCTGTGGAGGGTTCCGGGTATAATCTGGAAGTCTGCTTTGGCATCAGCAGTTGGATGATGTCTTTTAAATTCCATTGTTTTAGCAGTTGCTGTGCCTTGATATTCACCTTTGTGACATTTATGTGACTATAAACTACTCAACTATCCCATAACCCTAGAAAAACAGAACTTAGACCTGTGGAAAGACTGCTGAAGCCACAAGGTGGGGCAGAAAGCCAGGGGCACGCTGAGGAGAATGGTGTTGGCTCACTCGTGCCCTAGAGGAAGCAATTCAAAAGTTCCTTTAAAGACGAAAATTATCTTCTCAAATTGAGTTTAGAATTAAATTCAATTTGGTTTGGTCATAATATGACCTTTCACTGATGACCAGATTTTACTATTTTCTACAACGGTTTATATAATAACAAAGTTCTTTCTACTCGAATCATCAAAAGGCACGTATTGAATACTTACAGAATGATGTAATGACAGTGTTTACAAAGCACCAAGCTAAGGTCATGAAATAAGCCTCCCAACCCCGTCCCTGAAAATAGCACCTGGAGCTTTAGAACAAAATGCCTGAAGTACCCAAGGTCTCCCTTAAAGGAGCAGGGGAGGGCTGGGGACACGGCTTGGCATGTGCAATGTTTGCCACACAAGGATGTGGAACTGAGTTCCGCTCCCAGAATCCACATCAAAAGTCTGTTGTCACACACAATTGTGATCCCATCTCTGGTGGGTGCAGGAAGACCCATGAGACTTACTGGTTTGTCAAGCTAGCCGATCACCAAGTGCCAGGCCAATACCATGCAAGGACAGACCCTGTCTCCAAGGGGGCAGGGAAAGCCCAGGGTGGACAAGAACCTGAGGAGAAATGACAACTAAAGTTGTGAGTTGTGTCTATATGCACACATATTCTCATATGTGAGCACACTGGTACACACACACGCCCAAATATAAGTTAAAGAAGCATCAGAGCAATATGGGAACAAGGAGAGAGCTGACTGATTCCCAAATGCCATACAGTAAGCACTATTTACAGGTGTTTAAGGTTTTGCACAGAAAGTATTCTGGAGACTTAAGTGGTGAGAAGATCTGAATGTTGCAAGTGTGGCCTGGCCAGCACATTCCCAGGAGCACTTAACAAGGCACAGAGAGAACTTAATGACAGTAGAGAGGGTCTGGAGAGATGGCTCAGTGGTTAAGAGCACCGACTGCTCTTCCAGAGGTCCTGAGTTCAATTCCCAGCAACCACATGGTGGCTCACAACCATCTGTAATGGGATCTGATGCCCTCTTCTAGTGTGTCTGAAGAGACCAATGGTGGTGTACTTATATGCATGAAATAAATAAATAAAGCTTTTAAAAAAATGACAATAGAGAAACCCAGCCTGCCTGTAGTAAACACAAATTCCCATTGTGGAAAGTCAAAGTCAGTGTTTTTATCTATTTTTGGTGGTTAGAAAAATGACAAGTTAGTTGCATGGAGACTCAGATGTGAGCAAAGGCACGAGGAACACAATTGTCAGTACTAACCCTACACCTCATCCCTCCATCTTCCCACTCATGGGTACTGAATGCTTACACTGTCTATGCTCGGAAAAGACCAAGGGGGAAGGATAAGAAAGACTGGTTAAAAAAATAAAATGAAATGAAAAACCAGCGTGCCTGTCCTTGAAGAACTTGAACTTTCTGTCTAAGCCTCTTTGGCTAACGACTGATTTCTGCCCACCCGTAAACCAAGCCATTGTTCCTTTCTAGAGCCCAATGTCTCATCAAGCGATGCCACGAACATCGAATGCAGCATCCAGAAAGATGGAGATGGAGATGGCTATATAGTTAACGGCAAGAAATGGTGGAGCAGCGGTGAGTGCTCTGTGGGTCTGTCACCCCATCGCTAGGGCGGTACCGCGGTTCTCGTTCACTGCCACAGTGGTGATGCTCTGTGGGTCTGTCACCCCATGGCTAGGGCGGTACCGCGGTTCCCATTCACTGCCACAGTGGTGATGCTCTGTGGGTCTGTCACCCCATCGCTAGGGCGGTACCGCGGTTCTCGTTCACTGCCACAGTGGTGATGCTCTGTGGGTCTGTCACCCCATGGCTAGGGCGGTACCGCGGTTCCCATTCACTGCCACAGTGGTGATGCTCTCTGTGAGTCTGTCACCCCATCGCTAGGGCGGTACCGCGGTTCCCACTCACTGCCACAGTGGTGATGCTCCCTGTGAGTCTGTCACCCCATCGCTAGGGCGGTATGGTGGTCCCACTCACTGCTGCATGATCACAGCTGTAAATTCTGCCTCTGAGACATTATCGAACTTAGAAACAGTACCAAGAGAAAAGGTAATTCGATAAGTTGTGGGGTCTGGGGTGTCCAGTGGTGGTAGAACACAAGCTTAGCATGTGTTTGGGGTTCAGTCTTAAATATCAGCAACAATGGTATGTGTGGTACATATTTTATTGCCTAAATGCATGTTTAAGTGAAAAATGATCTTTATACATAGGTGTGGGTTAAAAGTGGGGTACCGTGTCCAGCCCAGAGCTCGGGCCACTGGGCAAGGCAGACGCTGGGAGTTGGACTGCATGCGTCCCCACGGAACCACCAGGTGGGCATCGGGCTGTGAGAAGCAGCAGGACCCCACTCCAGGGGTGGGGAAGGGCAGACCGTGGGGTCCCTGGGGAACCGGCAGGGCCAAGCTCGTGGTTCCCCGAGCCTCACGGAGGCTGAGGATGACAGGTTCTCACTCTTGGACACCATAGATGTCGCTGGATGTTGCAGAAGAGCTGAGAACGGAGTGTGAGCCCAAGGGCAGTCTCTGGCCTGGGGCCAAAGGGAAAGGGCCAAGGGGAGAGCACTGACTAGGTCCCACTGGGACGAGAGTCTTCTGGCTTGCACAATGGCTTGCTCGGCATGTGGCTTGGGTTGGTGGCGGCTGTGGCTGGGAACACTGGGAGGCTGAAGTGGGAGATTAGACATGTGGCTCCTTGGAGGAAGACCTGCTCCATTGTTCCAGCAAGGCGGGTCCAGATGAGAAGAGGCAGCCCGTGGTTTTAGAGAGTTTATTGTAGAGAAGTAGAGAGAGGGAGAAGGTAGAGAAGTAGAGACCGGCCATGATCACGTGGAGAGAGGGGGAGGGAAGGGAATGAAGAGAGAGGGGGAGCAAAGGGGCAAGAGAAAGAAAGAGCAAGAGAACAAGGGGGGAGGGGGGCAAGCAGCCCCTTTTATAGTGGGTTGGCCTACCTGGCTGTTGCCAGGTAACCATGGGGAGGAGCCCACCTGGCTGTTGCCAGGCGACTGTGGGGGTGGAGTCCAGACAGAATCCCAGGAGCTTGGAGCCTTGCCCTATCTGACTGATGGCCACAGACTTATGGAGAGCTGAGGGCTCATGTCAGGAGCTTAGTGTCTGGGAGCATGGTCAACGGGTCCGTCCCTTACAGAATTATCTGTGGGGTCTCTGGAGTTTAAGCCTAGCTCAACCAGAACACAGGCTGCCTTTCACGGTCCCACACATAGGATAGTATATTTGCTCACCATTTCTCAGTGATGAGCCAACAAACATGGGCAAGTTCTTTAGGAAGTTATAAAATTAGACTCTAGATAACAATGACTTTTAAAGCTGGTTTCCATAATATGAAAGATGAACCCAGCCTATATTTGGATAATTTTCTTTGGTGACAGCATCAAAGCAAATTGTGTGAATAACTTTATGGGTTTGACCTTTTTCTTTAATTACTATTCTTTCTTATATGTTATGTTAAAAATTTGTTTATAAATTAAGAAACAAACAAAAAAGAGTAAGTTTTGTTGCGATTATTTTAAGCATTGGAATTTTGCAAAAAGAACTTATAAAATTTAAATAATTACAAATAATTATAAATTTATCTTAGCATAAGTTTATTAATTGGCTTTAGATTACCAGACTCACAACATGATGTTTTTCTTTAACTTTTTATTTTGAAGATGTTTACTCACAGGAAGTTACAAAGACAGTACAGGATGGTCCTGGGTGCTCATTACCCAGTGTTTTATATTACATAATTACAGTTGCTATCAGATTTGAATAACCACCACTGCCGTGAAGATGCAACCCCCCCCCACACACACACACACACCACCACACAAAGACTTCCTCTTTGTGGCACAATGCATTTCTCCCTCCCGCCAAGCTGTTTTCCTGTCATTAGCTTTAGTTTCTACACTTTGCCCACTTGTTTACTCTCTGGCGTCTGTCTTCCTTACCCCACCCCCAGCCTTTACTCCTTTGTTACACATTGCAACAACAGTGTTTGGTGTTTGATGGTTGAGTCTCAGTGTAGCACAAATATTTTATTTGAGGAAGAAACATCACTCGTATGTCCTCTCTCTCTCTCTCTCTCTCTCTCTCTCTCTCTCTCTCTCTCTCTCTGTGTGTGTGTGTGTGTATCCAAGCAAAAAGCAGAGGCAGAGAGCAAGTTTTATATTTAAATGGTAAAAGAACTGGTTGGCTCTGTAGGACCCTCAGAGTCAAAAGGAATTTCCTCCACGTTCCGTCTCTGTCTTCTCCAGGATCCATATTTCTTGGCCACTTTCATGATATAGTTTTTGAAAGAGGCCCCCATGAAGACATACAGGATGGGGTTGAGGCAGCTGTGGAAGAGCGCAATGCTCTCCGTGACTTGGATGGCGACATCCATGCGCTTGCTCATGTCGCAGTTGGTGACCAGCAGGTAGATGGCATCTATGGCTTGGCAGAACTTGACAACGTTGTAGGGCAGCTGGGTGACAATGAAAACAACCACCACCATGAGCAGAACCCTGAGGGGGCGAGACTTTTTAATGTCGGGCATCTTGATGAGCGCCCTGGCAGTGATGGCATAGCACACGCCCATGATGAGAAAGGGAACCACAAAGCCGATACAGATTTCCAGCATCTGAATGGATGCTTTCAGGGATGTTCCTAGGTGGTGGGGAAAGATGGGAGTGCACTTAGCATTCTGATTCACTGTGTAAAAAACCAGCTGGGGTATGCTCAGCAAGATAGCGGCCATCCACACACAGCAACAGATGATCCAGCAGGGTCTCCCCGCTCCTGATTGGCTGGGGGCCTTCGTGATTGCCCAGTATCGGTCAATGCTGATACAAGCCAGGAACTGCATCCCGGAGACAAAGTTTACCGTGTACAGGGCTGAAGTTACTTTGCACATCATCTTGCCTAGAATCCATCCGTGAACTGCATTAACTGCCCAGAAAGGCAGCGTGATCAGAAGCAACAAGTCTGCTACAGCCAGGTTCAGAATGTACACATCGGTCTTGGTCCGCTGTTTCTTGTAATAGGCGTAAATCGCCACAACTATGGAGTTCCCTGCGAGCCCAGTGACAAAGGCTACCGTGAAGAAGGCAGGCAGGAAGACCTTTGCGAACTGCCTGACCTCTTCTTTTATGCAGATCACTTCATACTGGCTGTAGTCATGAGTGTAGTTCATCTCATTCTCCTCATAATAGTATTCCACTGACTGGTTCTGCTCCAGAGACATGGCACCGAGCTGTATGACAAGAAGAACAAAAAAGCGCTCACTTCAGCACTGCGTAAAAGGAAGCGGCTTTTGCCCAGCACGCGGTTTGTGTTTTCTCTTGAGAATAGATGGTAGCTGTCACATATGTGAGCCTAGCTCCCACTATGGAAACTTTGGTGGGAACCACACGGAATTAGGTCCCCTGTCCTTTGATCTCACATGTAGGAACTGGCGTTGGTCCATGGTCTACAGACAGTATCCCAGCCCTTAGTCACTAAATCCTAGGAAACTTGAAAACTTTTAAGTAATATGAGTTGCTTTGTGTTTTTGTTTGTGTTTGTGTGTGTGTGTGGTCTGCATGCATGCGTGTGTGTTCCTGTGTGTGGATATGAGTGCACATGTGTGTGATTGTATCTAAAGGTTGAAGTTGATGTTAGGAGTCATTAGGTTACTCTCTCCTCATTTATTGAGATAAGGTCTCTCAGTTGAACCCAGAGCTCACCAGCAGGGCTATTCTACATAGCCAGCTTGCTGCAGACGTCTGTTCTGCACCTTGTAAGGGTGGGCTCTGTGGATAGGCTGCAGTACCCACTCTCATTTACACGCATACGGGGGACCCAGATGCTAGTCCTCACACTTGTACAGCAAGCCCTGTGATCATGGAGCCGCCTTACCCAGTCTGGTTTTTATAATACAAAATTTAATCAAAGAGCAGAAGATATGTTGCAATTTTATAAATATAACTTAAGTCTTGGGGAGTATAATAAATTAAAATAAGTTGTTTTACTTATTTTAAAAATAAATGTTTTAATTTTTTATTCTGGAGTTACTTATAATTTTAATTTAAATAAATCAGCTTGGTATTGACACGGAGTCGCTGGTTGACTTTGCTACAGGAAAGCCTCGTTAGCTAGCTTGCCTCCTAAGCCTGACACTACTGTGTGCCCTGGTCCCTCTAACCTGAAAACTGGCACCGTCTTTAACTCCTCGCTTACCTAGATCCCTGGGTTCCAGTTAGTCTGTAAGATCATTGGCAATCCTCCTGCCTTAGCCTCCTCAGTGCTGGAATTACATGTGTGAGTCATCACACCTGGTTTGGATATTCAGATTTTACCTTGTGCACACATCTGGGCTCTAGTGCTCGCGAGCGTGCGTGCACACACACACACACACACACACAATGTGCACACACACTCCCCACTTAATACTTCTTCTGTCTTTCTATCTGCACTCTGACTGTTGTTTATCCTTCTTACCCACTCTTTGTCCAAAACATTCTTCTTGGTATTATGCCTCTAATTTGCCATTCTACCACCGTCTAAATTAGCTCTTTGCCCGGAAGGCACTTCACTTTCCCGAGAAGGGTATACACAAGCTCCTTGGAATGGTATCCAAGGCTCCCTCCTGCCCCCCCCCCCCCCCGCCTCCTCCCCGTGCTCCAGGCAGTAGACAGTAGTGCGCTGAGTTGCCAGCTGTTGCCGACACATTCAGCCGTGACCTGCCATGCCTCTCCCCTATCCCTGTATCCAGCACTATTTTCTGACCTCTCATTGAGAGTAAGTTAGCTTGGATTTTTCCTTCCCAGAAGACTCTCAATCAGAGATTTGACTCCATCCTGTGGAGAAATGTGTTTCCAAGCTGAGTCCTCTGGAAACTGACAGTTTGATTTCTGGTTGTAACTGAAGCTTCGTTAGCATACCTAGGACACTCTAACTGTTCATAAAATATTTGTCAGGCTCTAAAGGTTTTGCCACCACATATAAAGCTGTTCTCGCAGAATGGATGGATGATATGTTTCCTATCTCACACTCAGGAATCTCACGCTGGCTAATAACACTGCAGTGTACATGAAAAGCTTGCACAGAATTCACAAGTCGAATATGAATATTATAATGACTTTCCATATTTTTATTACAGTTTTTTTTTGCTTCTTTATCTTGGGTTGGATATTTTTATCCCTCAAAGAATTTCAGACTTTACAGAATCAGTCATGAAAACAAGTGTTTTCAAAACAGTACAGGAAAGAACATTCAGTTTCAAAGAAAAAAAATAGGTCTTTAACTTGCTAACTCTTCTTTGAATGAGTAAAGCACACTTAAGGTTCCCCTTGGGGAACGTGGTCTGGAGGGATTTTTTTTTTTATTATGCAGAAACTGAGCACCCTCAAAAACTATTTCATAATTAAAGGTGTCTCAAAAGCTCTGTCAAGGAAGACTTCTGCAGCCTCCACGGTTTATGCACTAATTATTAACACAATATAAGCTTTGTTCTTTCCTGCTATCCAGAAATCTTGACCTTGATGATGAAGAGTAACAGGGCCAAATAAATGTAAGGATGAGCATTTGAGAGTGAGGACGGCTTTCCAACAGCGTAAGAAAGTTAGAGTGAGAAGAGCCTGTTTGCAGAGGGCACCCTTCTGCAGACATGTAGGAAGACTTCTGAGTGCTTTTTATAATCATCTTAAGAACAAAAGAAAATTATTTTAAAGAGCAGAAAGCAATGATCTGGTAAACCCTGTGTGCTCCCTGATAACACTGTACAAATCAGCAATGGTATTGGAAATAGCATGTTCTTCTTGGTGCACTCATGTAACTAACGTGTAGAGATGGTCTTAGTAGCTTTTTGTGGCACATGTAAATGTTTAAACTCTCCTGCACCAAGTCCCCCATCCTCCACTAAGATAAAAATACAAAATCTTTGGGCTTAAAAAAAAATCAGAAACACGTATTCAGATCAAAAGGAGGGGGAAAAAAAAAAGACACCAACCTGTTTAAGCCGGGAGAGGTGCCGTCTGGCGCGCAGAGGAAATCAGAGGACCTCTCTGACTCAGGCAACTCTTGTTTTTGATTTTTACACCCCGCCTTTATCTTGGATCCAAGAGAGCTTTCCTGAAACTTAGCCTCCAGAGCACTTGATTAAGTGCTCTGCAAAACCTTCCTGTGGCGTCCATCCAAATGCCTAAACGTCCTGGGATACAGATGGAAGGAGTTCCAGTTTGGCTCCCAAACTGCAGGCTCATCCGTTTCCACTCAGCTGAAGGGAACAAGAGAGTGCCTGTGGTTCACCAAGCCCTGGTCAGCCAAGAGAGAGACACTGGCCGCATCCAGTGCCCACAGGCCCTGCCCAGGGGTAGGGTGTGGTGGGAGGGGCGGGTAAGCTCCAGAAATCCTTGACCAAGTTATTTTGTCTAAGAGAGAAAACTAAAATGACTTTTAACCCATAAAGTTATCTTTTTGAAAAACCAAATCAAGCAGTTAAAGCAGGACTTACTGATTCCATTCAACTCGATTTCAATTTCCTATTTTACTGGAGCAAAGCCCAGGCTCACTGCAGGATTCTCTCTGTTGTCCAAAGAGCCAGTTTCTTGAGGCTTTCTCCTGTTTTCTTATAACCTTTTCCTCAAGGGTCAGATCCGAACCTTCAACACCTGCGTGTGGAAAGGCTGTTTTTCCAGGCTGCCAAACAAATGCACCTTAGAGAAAGTAGACTGGGTCCTTGGCCTCACCTCTCATTTGCATACCATTGCCCCATTTTCTCATGCAAAGCTGGCCTTCGTGTCCGCCTGCAGAAGTTATTTTAGACCCAAGTCTTCTCTTTTCCCTCAATGGTTGTTGCACCCTCCGTGTTGATTCATGCAAAAGAAACTCATTAGTATGTGTGCCTTCATCTTTATTTCCCCCAGGGTATGTCTGAGAGTCAAAGTAGCCTCCTCCACCCGTGTAGCCACCTCTCTCTGAGGAAGCATCTCCCAGTGCAGCTAAAACAGCTTAGCTCTAGATTTGTGCCACTTGCCACCGCGTAAGGAATCCACCACCACCATAGTCAGTGTTAAGCGTCAAAGAGAAGTTACTGAGAGAGAAGTTACCAATAGAGGCACATAATCTGTGCTTCCGAGCAGGTGCTAACGCCACTTGTTCTCCTTGTTAACGGTTGTAGGTGTCTTGCCTGCCTGTGTGTCTGTGTACCACACGCCTGCAGTCAGATCTGCTGAAACTGGAGCCACAAATGCGAGCTGCCCTATGGGGGCTGGGAATTGATCGAGTCCTCTCAGAGAGTAGCCTGTGTTCCCATCTCCCCAAGCCCAAGATAGTACTGGGCTCTGTGAGACCTGGGCTCGAAAGAGAGAGGAGAGGAAGGCAAGGGAAGAGAAAAGGAGAAAAATATCACAGAGCGAGAGAGAGAGAGAGAGAGAGAGAGAGAGAGAGAGAGAGAGAGAGAGAGAGAGGAAGAAGAAGAAGAAGGAGGAGGAGGAGGAGAAGGAGGAGGAGGGGGAAGAGGAGGGGGAGGGAGGGGGAGAGAGAGAGAGAGAGAAGAAGAAGAAGGAGGAGGAGGAGGGGGAAGAGGAGGGGGAGGGAGGGGAGAGAGAGGACTTCTATTCAGCCATAAAGCAGAAAGATGCATCATTTTTAGGGAACTGGAAAGAGTTATGAGTATTTCAAGTAAAATTAGCTAGACCTAAAAAAAAAAAAACCAAAACAGTATATTATCTTATATATAGACTCTGAAGGTCAACGGGAAATATCTGGGAAGGGGACCGGTAGGAGAGGAGAACAGGAAAAGAAAACGAGGTGGAGTGGTGAATATGGTTAAAACATAGGATTATACAGGATCGTCTGCCCAGGGAATAGTGCTACCCACAGTGGGCCAGATCCTCCTATGTCCACTAACAATCGAGACAGTCTCCCACAGACATGCCCATATTTCATGTCTGATCTGGGAAATCCTTCCACTGAGATTCTTTCTCAGATGACTGACTCTAGGCTGTGTCAAGATGACAGTTAAAGCTAGCTAGGAGGCTCCCAAAGTACCTCACATCCCATTGAAGTACTTCATAATAGTTTCTGTCTTTCCACAGCTGTCTTGTACTCTGTGTATTTTAAGCATTTATGATGGTAACTTACTCATGATGCCAGCCTGTCAGATAATAAAGTCACGGAGCAGTGAATCAGTCAGTTTGAACAACATCCCCTGTTTTGATACCAGGGCTAAAGTCCTTACTTACATGTTCGATGTTAGACCTATTCCACTTTATCATGCTATCTCTGACACACTTCTGGTAGCCCATGATCTACCTGTTACGCACTTCTAATACTGCTCTATGTGTACTTGAATACGTCTCCTCCTAATCCCTGTTTCTCTACCCTAAGAAACTGGAGTTTCTTACCATTTGGATTCCTTTCGTGAACCAGTTGTAATTCTATAATAATCTTTAAAGCTTTTGATTAAAAAAAAAAATCACATTCTTGAAACGTAAGCCGTCAGGACATAAAGGGCATCCGGCATGATGAGCTGAGCTCCGCCTGTGTGTGAGTCATGGTCAGTCGACCCCTGGCACTGCCGAGTTTTCATTTCTTCAGATACAGCTAGGAGACTTGGTAACAGGAAATTTTGACAAGATAGGAAAAGTAGCTGGGTGTGGTAACTCAGGCTTGTACTCCCAGCAGTCCTGATGCTGAGGCAAGGATCGCAAGTCCCACCCATCTAGGCTACACAGTGACAGCCTGATTCAAACCAAAAGCAATAATGATCAAATCAGGAAGAAAGAAAGAGTGGTAACATGAAGTGAGAGGATGGAGAAGAGCGTTCCCACTGTGACATCTTCAGTGCACTCGATGTCTGTCCCACTGGGACACCTTTAGAGCACTCGATGTCTGTCCCACTGGGACACCTTCAGAGCACTCGATGTCTGTCCCACTGTGAGCATCTTCAGAGCACTCGATGTCTGTCCCACTGTGAGCATCTTCAGAGCACTCGATGTCTGTCCCACTGTGAGCATCTTCAGAGCACTCGATGTCTGTCCCACTGTGAGCATCTTCAGAGCACTCGATGTCTGTCCCACTGGGACACCTTCAGAGCACTCGATGTCTGTCCCACTGTGAGCATCTTCAGAGCACTCGATGTCTGTCCCGCTGTGAGCATCTTCAGAGCACTCGATGTCTGTCCCACTGGGACACCTTCAGAGCACTCGATGTCTGTCCCACTGTGAGCATCTTCAGAGCACTCGACGTTCCTCTGTTGACTTTTGCCCCCACTTTAATCTCTCTTTTATTTCTTCTCAGAATTCTTGTGATTCTCATTTTTTCAAATGATTTGTAAAAACTATTTCCTGTCTTAACATAGCAATGTCCCTTGGTCCCCAAACTGCCTCTCCCTGTATCCATTTCCTGACTCTCGGCTGGTGACGTTGTTCCGCCTGGCGATGGATGTTTAACTGAACTTCGCGCTATACCATGACCATCATTACTTAGCCTTCTGACTTCTTCTTTAGTGTCCATATTACATGTTGAATTCATATTTTGAGTTTTTAAAGTCACATTTTTGCTGAAGCAAAAAAAATTTTTTTATATAATCTCACCATCAATGAGTTTCTGTAGAAGTAATATTTTATTGCACGCATCACCATAGTTTGCTCTATTATTTCTTTGGGAAATTTAATCTCTTCCTAGTATTATAAATCATATTGCAGAGCGATATCTTTGTAAACAGTGATAAAAATGAACTTAATCTAATTTTAGAAACTTTAAAGACAGTAATGAAATATATACATATACATTATACATATACATATACAGAGTGAGTGCTGGGACTTATACAGAGAAACCCTGTCTCAAAAACAAAACAAAACAAAAAAATGCTGAAATATTTTTCCAATTTTTGTTATTTACTTTTATTTTGTAATATAAAATAACTATATTGACAAAAAATTGATCTTTTTCTATTACTTTCACTTATGATTTCCTTTGTTGTTGGGATTTTGGTTTACTTGTTTCTATCTTTCTCATTGTCTGTTTAATTTTAAGAGTCAGGGGCTTCATGTAGCCCAGGCTGGCCTAGAACTCATATGTAGTCAAGCATGAAATTGAACTCATGATCTTTCTGCCTCTATAAACCAAGTGCTGGAATTACAGGCACACACTAGCACACCCAACTTCATTTATAGTTTTAAATTTCAAAATTACAATCCAAAGATCTATAAATAAATATTTTTTTCATAGCTGTTTGTGAGTTGATTCTTTAGCTTTTGAAAACTTCAGCACTAATCTATTTGAAATTAATTTTGATCCATTTACACCAGAATTTAACACTTACTAAATAATCATTACTTAAGTATCAATTTTTCTAAAGACAGTTCAGTGTGTGCCAAGGTCTGCTTTCTCTAATAAAAATGGCATGAGCCCTGAGAAGACACATTGGATGATTTTTTTCCCTTAATCATGGGATTGGATGATAAACATTTCTAAGTGGAAATTTTGTTATGTTTCTTAACTCATAATGTTTTTTTATCCTGATTTGAATCATTAATATTGAAGATGAAGCCAAATTAAATTTAAGTATTTTTGCTCCAGAAAGTCCATGTTGTTAGAAGAAATGGCCTGGGGACCTCCTGGTGGCTGACTGTGCCCTGGGTGGTGTCATGTGTTCACTTTGCTCAGATCACATACAGTGGCCATGATAATGCTAGCTGCCGTAAGGTTAAGCTGTTGAGCAGACATCGGGGGATGGAGTTTGTAGTCTGACTGAATGCTGGCACTTGAACAGTCTTTCAGTACAAGTCTGTGTTGAGAACAAACATCCTTATCTGGGGCATCTGTTTTCATTTGAAAGGCCTGTGACCTGTAGATATGCTGAGATGTTCCCTAGACTCTGCATTTCCTACAGTCTGTCTCATTTCTGACATTGTGCATCCGGTTCAGTGACTAAAATGACATAAAAGAGGGATTCTCTTCTCTAGAAGGGTGTCCCAGCTGCCACCGGCCCTGCCAAACTCAGCCTGGAGCTTGGGGAAGCTGATGTATTTATGAGCATTTGCATCTCATTCTTCAGAATCAGGGAGGTTAATTACAAAATATTTTAAGTTTTATCCATTGTATATTTACCCTGACTTCCTCTACTTAACGATCAGCACGTTAAGTGTTTTGTATTTTGGAATCCAAGTTATTCTCCTTGTGTTAATGGATAAGGCAAAATTAAAGAATTGTTTGCCTAATGTTTCTTTTTTTTTTTTTCTTCAGAACTCATCTGCAATCTATTGAGGCCTTCTATGACAAAGGCCTAAGTCTTTCCCACTCTGAAAGTCATGCTATTAGTAAACATGGCTGGGGAGGGTGGGAGGAGAAGGGTGTGCATTCTAAACAGTGAAAAAGAAGGCAGTGAGCCCGAGCTCCAGGAGCGGGGAAGGCTGTGTTTGCTGTCTCCTGTCTCCACCTCCCAAGCGCTGTGATTACTGGCCTGTACTACCACTCCCAGTTTTATTTTACTTATTTTTACGCAGTGTTAATGTTGAACTTGAGCCTCATGCATGCTAGACTACCGCCATACCCCTGAGCCACATCTCCAGCCCAGGTCGGACTTCTGAAGTCAGTTTCTGAAAAGACTTGTAATGAAAATGAACTACAAATCATGTCAGGATGCCCTGTTCCTGTCTTCAGCCGCATGCTGACCGAGGAGGTGGTACGTTGTATGGGGCACAGCCTATGGGTCTTAAGGTACCGCCTTGAACTAGAAAAATATTACCGAAGAATTCAAAGTGAGCCATTATATTAAAGCATTTTACTCTGTAATTTCTTAAGAATGGAAGCATGACCTCACGGGGACTAGAAAGATTGCTCAATGGTTAAGAACCCAAACTGCTTTTGCAGAAGCAGCACCCACACCAGACAGCTTCCAACCACCTGGACTCTGTGCGCATGCGCACTGCACTCCCAGCGTTCTTCCCCCCCCCCCCCCCGCCCTTGAGACAGGAGAGAGGGAAGAGAGAAAGGGGAGAGGGGACTTTTTAAAAGGCATAACTTCACATGATTACAGAGCCTGGGCAAATAAAGGGAGAAAAATCTCCCAGCCGAGTATTTTCAGATAAGGAATTCTAGCTACAATCCGCAATGACAGAGAGAGGTTGCCATTTAAAACAAAGTCCAGAAATACTAAAGCTCCCATTTCCTGTTTTACTGGTCAGCCCTCTGTCACAAAGATAAGGCCTGAGATCATTAGCGTAGAGGAGTGGTTTCTTTCTGTTCGTGCCCTTAGAGACTCCAGTCCGTGACCACTGTGGCCCTATTGCTCTGGACCCTGGAGAAGATGCTGACTGGCAATGGGAGGAGTCCAGGGGTGGGGAGGAGTGGGGCAGTAGCAGAGTAAAGGACTTAGCTCAAGGCTTAGCTTGTAGCCGTGAGGCAAACCGGGAAGGAGAGAGGTCTAGGGTCCCACGGTGCCCTGTCCCACATGACTTATTGACTTCCACTACACACCACCTCCCAATGGTTCTATTGCCTCCTGTCAGTGCCGCCTTGGCACCAATCCTTTTTTAATACAGCGGCATGAGACGACATTTGACATTTAAACCCTGACATTGGTTGACACAGGGCAAGTGTGCTTAGGTGAACGGAAGCATCATGCCAGCACAGATACAGCAGACTACTTGAGGCCTAGCAACATGTTTTATTTCAGTCACTTCACATTTTCCTCATTTATACTTGGGGAAGTGCTTGCCTTTTTCTTTTAATGAAAAACATCCATTCCTTTTTAACATAATAGTTTCCATTTCACTTTACTTGAAACAATTGGATTTAGTAATAAGATTGTGTTGCAAATGCCCAGAAGGTTGGAAAAAATGGTTCCACGTGTTATTGCACACGAAATGTAGAAAATAACTCATGTGTTCAGGGAAAATGGAAAAGAAAATTTTGCTTAACATATTCATTACCTAATAATAATGTAACATGTCTTTGGCCAGTTTTGCTTTTTTAATTTCCTGTTTCGGTTAGTTTGAAGACACCTCCCTTTCCAGCCGCCCATAGAAGTCACACGTGCTCTTATGTGACTGCATGTTCAGACAGTTCTGCTGGCTGTGGCTGTAGAGACATCAGAGCTGTGATTCAAGTACCAGCCAAGGTGTGTCCTTGATTTGATGCCAGCCTGAGAATGAGTGGAGCCACTCAGTTTAGGCCCTCTGCCTTCTTCCCCAAACCCTCCCTTTCAGAGAATAAAAAGCATTTCGTGTTTTTAAAATCCATTTAAATATTTCACCAGGCAGAACATGAATGTAGGGTGTCTGGAATTACACATAATCACTTGTAAATGAGGAAATGCCCCTCTAGCAGGAAATGACTTTTCCACTGTTGTGAGTTTTAAGTTCAGATTAAAAGAAAATTGGCAAAGGAAAAGAAACCCAGATGCAGTCTCCCTCTTCTAGTTGGACTCTATAATTTGTCTATGGGACCGTAGGCTTTTCTTTTCTTTCACCTTTTGGAGGGGAGTGATGTTGAACAGTCTCACCTTGTAGCCCACCCTAGTCTGACACTCCGGATGCTCCCACCTCAGCCCCCCAAGTGCTAGGACTACGACTGTGTGGAACCACGCCCTGCTGAGCTGTGCTCGTGTGTGTTTTAAAGTTCCTGTTGTCTAGTTGCAATGGTAGCAAATCAGAGAAGATCTTCTGGCCTGCTCACCCCTATCCCGCCACATGGCAGCATGTGCCCTGGAGGAGAGCAGTAGCAGCCTTTTGATTTCCACTCTGGTTCAAGGTGACCCGAGTTCTCCCCACTCCCCACAATCAAGATGGTGTCATCAACCCTCCAATTGGAAGGGTGATAATTTGGCTGCTCCTATTGTAACTCTCTGTATTTTAAAGTTAAATAAATTTATATCTATTAAATATTAAATAAACAAACTCAAGAAATTGGAATAAGTAATTCTAATTTAAAAGTGTCTAACTTTAGGATCTGGTCGGGTAGTGCATGCCTTTAATCCCAGTACTTGGGTTGATCTCTGTGAGTTCGAAGCCAGCCTGGTCTACAGAAAGAGTTCCAGGACAGCCAGAGTTATAGCCACAGAGAAACTTTAAATGCAGTTTAGGGTTCTGGTTCCTATGTAATGACATCTCCCCAAGTTCTCTTCTGTACTGTAAGGTCCTGAATTCTTTCACCTCTTTTTCTACCCTTTATCCCCTCCTTCCAGTGTCCCCATGTCAGGTACAGCTTCTTCCTGTGCATGGCCCAGGTCACTAGCACTGACTTCTCTCCTGTGACCACACTTACAGTTGACCCAGGGTGACCCTGAACTTTCAAAACCAGCACTTAGCACTCACTCTTCAATGAGGACTGTTCAGTGTTGGCTTGAGTGCCCTGCTAGATCGTGTGAGCCTCTATAGCAGTGCAATGCAAACCACCTGGCTGCTCCAAAGAGACTTTCTACTGTTGAGGTCCATTAGTTCAGCTTCCTAACACTTAAAATCATTCCACGGTATAGTTTTTTTGTATTGGGACCATGGTTCATGTGTACATTAGATAGTTTTCCAGTTTCTAATTGCTATTTTCTAATTGAATCATTTGCTTTTATAAGCTTCCACTCCTGCATATGCTTTTTTTAATTCTGTAGACTGGCTTTTTTTTTCAGAGACCTCTATGGACATCAGTGTTTCTTTTCCAGTCTGGATTGATTGTTGTATAGGCACATTTCAGTGTGAGATATACCATTTTTTGAATATTTTGGCTTTGTTTTCTTTATTTGTTCCTTTAGTTTGCTTGATTAGATTTTTAACTCTTTGAGAAAAAATTGTATACTAGGTAAATTATCAAATCTTACTCATTGTTGTGTATGTTTATTCTATTCTCACAAATGTGGATAGTTTAGATAGGTATAGAATTCTGGTCATGGTCTTTTCATCCAGCATCCCTAGCAGTTTGTGAAAAGGATCTCGAAGATCCACTCTCCTTCCTCTTAGATGCCTTGTTTTATTCTCTCTGAAAGCTTTTAGAATTTTCACGTTGTTACTGATATTTTGAAATATTATATTTATTCTTATGAGAAAAGGAGGCAAAGTTAAAGTTTCTTCCGTTACTGGCATTGAATTATTTCCCAGGGACATTTCTTTCCTGTGTAGCACTCTATAAGATGGTTCTCAGTGGGGCAGCTTTCAGATCCCTTAGACTCAGCTGATAGGATGCTGGACTGATAAGATGCTGGGCAGATGGGATGCTGGGCTGATGGGATGCTGGCTTCAACTCCAGCCTCCCAGTGTCAGAATGAACTCATTTGATTTCTGTGTGGTGAACTCAGTATGTTCCTCCTCCAAGTATCATTCTAATGAGAATGAAGATTGCTTCATTTTCCTACTTATGTCCTTGGCCACTTTCACAACTTCCTTGCTCTGTCCCTCTGCAGGATCTTATGTCATTGTCTAGATAGGATGTGTTTATATCCATTTCCTTGGTCCTCTTGCCGTCACATGTTCCCCAGATAATAGAATCTCATCTTTCAATGCCCACCAACACCCCAATCCTGCCTTTCTTCCTCCATTTCCTTCTCTCTACAGTTTTGCCTTCACTGTATTTTTACATCTTTATTTCAGTGAGAATCCCAATGGTATTGGGAGGCAGACACCATTCTGTCATTTTGAATCCTCCCAGATTGGTTTTGGAAAAGCTTTCAGCTCAGTTTTCATTTGTGGTTTATTTTTGGTTATATAGTATCCTGGTTCTCCAGTGTCTCCTCACATTGAAGCCTGAAAGAGCTACAGAGTTATACCCACTTCACCCTGCTGCTTCTAGAGGAGCCATAGACCCAAGTGTGGGGCCTTATGGCACTTCAGATGAAAGTGATGCTGTGAAAAGCAAACTGCCTCTTTCTGAAGGCCCATCCCCCCCTCAGCCCCCCACCACCACAGCTTCACCATCCCAAGCCATTGCTTCTCTCTGGTGGCACTCTCACCGTGTGTGTGTGTGTGTGTGTGTGTGTGTGTGTGTGTGCACATGTGCGCGAGTCTATGTATTATACTGCAGTGCATGTATGGCGGTCAGAAGACAACCTACTTGCAGGATTCAGTTTGTCATTCTTGGCTGCACCTTTACCCTCTGAGTCATCTCATTGACCCTTCAGTGTGTTTTTGCAAGGTCCTAAGGAGGAATTCTCGCAGACCTTAAAAATGTGATAAAAAAAAAAGACTCAAATTAGGATAACTTTGTTGTCTAATTTTCACCCTTAAAAAACAAATAAATAGCCCTGCCATCTAAAGATGGGATCAGAACCTGTAAGATACTACATCAGTCTTATAAAACTGTACAGCCTTTCTGGCAAGCTAATGCTTACAGTGGCATGAATGGGGCATGGTCACTTCTGCCTCAAGCATCACAGCTGTTTCATGTCTCTTTAACATCTGGTTATTTTGGCACCACAGCCTTCATCAATGCAGTCTAATCTGGTCCTTGCCTAACCCTTTCTCTTGAATGATGTACAGCATGTACAAAGTGTTACTGTTTTAATGAATGAAATAGATGAAATAATTTTCTCCCTTTTTTGGAGTAGAAATAAACGTGAAGGGTATAGAACCTTCAGAGTGGAATGTGTAACGTAAGAGCTTTCTCTGCCCCTTTTCTCCTGTTCTTAGGAGCTGGGAATCCCAAGTGCAAAATCGCAGTTGTTTTGGGAAGAACAGAGTCTCCCTCTGCATCCAGGTAATAAAGCGCTGCTGATGGAGAGGGCCAAGGAAGATGAGCCAGGCTGTCCTTCTGCCCATTCACTTAAAAAGTGCCACGTGGGCATCCTGCCGTAGTACAAGATACACTAACAATGAACGTATGTCTGTATCCCAAGTGTTTGCTGTCAAAATCCTTCTGGGAAACAATCTAGAGGGTGAGGCATCAGAGAGAGGAGCTGCTGAGGTTGGCGGGGCAGGCCTGTAACCTCAATACCTGGGAGGGAGTGGAGGCAGGAGGATGAGAGTCAAGTCCAGCCTGCTCCACACAGCAAGTTCCAGGCCAGCTTGTGTTATGTAGGGAGACAAAAAAAAAAGAAAAAAAGGAGGGGTGGGGGGTAAAGTGTTTATGAATCTTGAAAGATGTTTGGATAAAGTGGTTAGAAATTAAATTTTTCAGTGTTCAGTGGGTGTCAGGTGGCTAAGTGTGTCTTTCACTCGCTCACTATTCTAGTCATCCTCGATCACCTGATCTCATGGAGATGATGATCACCTCAACTCTTAGCAGTTTCACCAATGACGTTTTTCTTTTGTCCAGACACAAACAGCACAGCATGATCCTTGTGCCGATGGACACACCTGGAGTAGAGTTAATAAGGCCTTTGTCGGTGTTTGGCTACATGGGTAAGTACTCAGTAACGAGTCTACGCATCCCACGCAGGAAGACAGTCTGTGGAAACACTGAAGGGATCCAGCAGCGCTGTGGGTGTAAGATGTGCCCTTAGAGATCCCTTTGGCCCCATCAGCTCTTTCGTATGGGAGGGAAGGTCCAGACAGAGCAGATACGTGGCTGGCAACACCGCCTCCTGCCTCCTTGTTTACACTGTGGAAAGGGCAGGTTGTCCTCAGGATATTGTACTGACTGGCAGGCTTCTCTGCATGTGTTTGTATACTCAGAAAGGAAACTTCAATTGTAGGGGACATGGCAGGGTGGAGAAAGAGTCAACATTTTAAAACTCTGAGAGTGAGTAAGGCAGCTGCAATTTCTTATTTTTCTCATTCTGGAAATCAATTCCTGATGATACAGCAGGTCTGCTCAGGGGAATGAATGAAACAGATGGATAAATCAAATTGACATAATGCACATGTGGGACCCAGTCCTCTGTCTCCATTACTCTGCAACTTCAGATGACAGATTTTAAAACCTCTGTACCAAATAGTTTCTGAGACCTCGACTCCAGCAGTTGAATTTTTGGCAGCACCGGGTGCTGTGGGCTGAGGGCTGAGTTCGACCCTGGAATGTCCACAGTATCTTTCAAATGCTGCTCCCACTGAATAATTAGACTTTATAGCCGAGTCACTGTCTAGGACTTCTTTGCTCAACTCATTTTGCATTATAAAATTGTCATTTTCTGTTATATAGACAATGTGCATGGCGGGCACTGGGAGGTCCATTTTAATCACGTGCGCGTTCCAGCCAGCAATTTAATACTGGGTGAGTATTACTGTCCCAGTCCCAGGTCTGCAGCTGAAAAAGATACATCCTTAAATCTAGACACTTTCCACCTTTTTCCAGTTATCAAGGAAAATGTTCATTTCCTGTATTTTCTTATTTGGGATGATATGGGTTTGTTTGAATGCTTAAGGATAGTTTTATATTTTATATCAGCCAGAAACAGCTGAATATGAACATTATCCAGTTCAGAGCAACATGCTGAAGGCGAGGTCTAGGGCTCCCGAGTGGTTTTAAGAAAATGTTGATACTTTCTTTGAATTTAGTTCTAAGACAGAATAAAAAGAATAACATTTAAAATGCTCATTACACGCTTGGGATGACACTACCTTCTCATTGACTGGCTGAATGAAATCTCCCCAACCTCCAACACACGCACGCACACGCACGAGAGCACGCACGCATGCACGTGCCCTAGGATCACCATGGAGGACAGTGTGTCCCTCCTTTGCCTCTCCATGTCACCGTAACCGTGTCCTTTATTTCTAAACCCTGGATCCCTAAGGCAGGGACAGTGTCTCCTCCACCTTTGATGCCATGTAGCTCTAATAAAGCGGCTGAAGATACTTTACTCAAGAGACAGTCCTTACATTATATTGGAATCCAGATCCCCCCCCCCATCTTAGTGAGCGTTGTTGCAGAATTGACTCTTTCTACACCAGAAGGCAGTTTGTATTGAGGGCAGCTCAGCTCTTTTTTTTTTTGCATTTATGTAGATAAAAGGACTGGCTGGGGCATCTTCATCTTCTGTTTGCTTCTTCACAGGTGAAGGCAGGGGCTTTGAAATTTCCCAAGGCCGCCTTGGACCTGGAAGAATCCACCACTGTATGAGAACTGTGGGTTTGGCAGAACGCATTCTGCAGATCATGTGTGACCGGGCAGTTCACCGGGAGGCCTTCAAGAAGAAGCTCTATGAACATGTAAGGATCATGACATCCTTGACCCTGCTGTAGCTCCCTCAGCTACGCTGACCTTAGTAAGAAGAGCATCCATGCAGGAGAGGTCTCCTCTGCAGGAGCATGGGGTTTTCTTCTGTGGGCGTGGCCATATCCCCGGTGAGGGGCTGTGGGCGTGGCCATATCCCGGGTGAGAAGCTGCATTTCCCCTTATGAAAGATGAACCAGGTCCCATGCTTCAACACCCAGCACACAGAGTGTGAGGATGGCCTCAGCCCTCTCAGACTCATGTTCTCTAGAGAGCCTGGGATATCATAGCTCACTGAGGACTTAGGATTGTCATAGAAAAAGAACTTGCCTTGCCCTTTGGGTTTCTGGGAGAAATTAGATAAGTGTAAACATGTGGGAAAACAGTGTATAACTCAGAGAAAGAAGGACTATTCTATGTTAGATTTTAAAAATGGGACGAGTTGATTCTGATGGAGAAATGTAGAAATGGGGACAGCATTTGGTGGGAGGCACTTGTTTTTTGAATTTTCATCTATTTACATTGTATACCATTGAGTCTTTTACTTACAAACCACTGTAAACACAGTTACAAATAGGCAGTAAAATTAGATCATGTGTGTCAGCAGAGGGAAGAGGTTTGGCAGCAGACTCTAGAGAACCTTCTAAAAGAGGGGAGATAGCCAAGTCACAGCCCACAAGGCCCTCCTAATTCTTAAGAAAGTGAGAAAACTCAGTGTTAAGTATTTAATCTTACCTTTGCTCACATGCTAGTATTAAGTCTAGTTTGTGTTGACTGGGTGTTGTGTCTGTTGCACAGGTGTATGTTATTGTATGAGCCCACCCCCTCCCCCACTGCCATACCCCACTGCCACACCCCACTCCTGCACCCCACTCCTGCACCGCACTCCTGCACCCCGCACCATTCAGTTATGACCTCAGAATGTTTCACGGCAGCTTTTTGCTTAGGTTTGGTGGTTTGTCTTGTTGCTTGGTTTATTGCTTTTCTGAGACAGAGTCTTTCTGTGTAGGCCTGGCTGTCCTAGAACTCACAAAGACACACCTGCATCTACCTCCCAAGTAGGACTGAAATGCATACACAGCCTCTCCCAGCGTCCACTTAGGCTGTTCTGGGCTGTTTCTGTCTTGTGAGGTATTCCCTCTTCAGTCGGTTCTGAGAGCAGTGTGGATGCAAACACAAATACTAATATTCACAATAGCAGTGTTGTAGCAGGTGTGGGGGCTGGGAAGATACAATGGCAACAGTTACTTATCACTAATGATCCTGAGAGTCTGAGCTCACTCAACATTAACATGCTTTGTTTACAATGTTGTTTTTAAGAAGAATGCAGCCAATCTTGTGACGCCATACAGTTTGTGGGGAAGCCGTGGTTGAGGAGCATTGTGGGAAGATGTGGGGTCATGATGGATGTAGCCCTATTGCTGCCAGAAAGGGACTTTAGCGCGTGGCATTGGCTATGATCTCTTCCTCATGCCTTTGCAAGCTTGTCATGTGAGCCCTGGAGCAAGGGGAGGGGAGCAGCACCCTGAGCTCAGGCTTCTGCCCAGGTGCTTTGGAGTGGTGTTTGGTCTCCTTGGGTTTGCTGTTGGTGGTTTGTTTTCTTTTGTTTTGGGGGTTATTTTTTGTTTTTTTGTTTGTTTGTTTTGGGGAGGCAGAGTTTCTCTATAACCCTGGATGTCCCGGAACTCGATTTGTAGACCAGGCTGACCTCAAACCCAGGGATCTGCTTGCACCAGCCTCTGCCTCCTGAGTCTGGGATTAAAGGCTTGCACCCCGCACCTGACTTGAGTGCTGTCTTAATGCTGCACCAGGAAGGATATCTCTCCTGACCTTTAAGATATCCCACTATGCCATGAGGGCTTTAAACCCATGTGTCTCCTTCTGCTGGAACCCCCACACATCTGGCTTGACTCAATTGCGTTGGCAGAAGCAAAGAGAGCTCGGGCAAGCGCGTCATAGACAAGAATTGCTCCGGCTTCCTTTTTTCTTTTCACAATTTGTAAAAATGACATTTTGTTTCCCTCAATGCGGAGACTCCTTCCAGCTGCCTTCTAAATTATTCCAGCTCTAAGATGGAATTTCATCTTAGTCAATACACTTGACTGATTCCTGGAGCTTTCAATTTTCACCCTTCAATGCTTTTCAGCAAATCTGGGGTCTGAGGGGACTCAGCTGGGAGCTCAATCCTTCTTTCTAAAAACTAAGAAGGGAAAGCATTTAAGTCCTGTTCATGAAGTTGTGGCTTCCCTGCTTTTCATTCATCAAAAGCTTCATTGATCGCTGGCAGCTTGCTGGAAAGGAATTCCGAGCCTGTTTCCACCTGTAAGGCTCGTCCTGACCGGAGTGCTGGGGCCACAGAACACCACCGTGCTATTCTGTGGCTGAGTTTCCGAAAAGTAAAAAGAAGCAGACGAAGCTCACTCAAAACATGTCTCCAGTAGGCCCAGTCTGTGCGATGACAGTGAGAGCAGCATGAACACAGGGCGGGTGAGGTGGTTTCCGTTTTAAGATGGGGTGCACATTTTACACTTCACAGGACATTTACATTCACATCAGACATGCTTCGGGCCTTAGAAGCCACATGTGCTTGAAGAAAGTTGACTGGGTGGAAGAGGGCGTGGGAATTCACAACATTTGAATCAAGTGCTGGAATATGCTGGCCAGGCTTAGCAAACACAGTAAACGACAGTACTGTGTTTCAAATTGAGAACCCCAAGATCCATTTTGATCATCTGGGGTGGGTTATGAATGCCATGTTGAGTCTGGGATCTATGGCACGTGAACCCATAACCCATGCACTTCCCTCCTCGGCTCTACATTCTGAAGGAAAGGCAGAGGATTTTCACAGAGGTGAATGGGAAGCAAGTACTCTCAGTTTTACTGCTCTGTTTTGAGATAATTATAGCCACACATAATGCCAAAGGTCCCTTCTCCTACCCAGTTCTCCTCAGTGGGAGCAGCTTGAGAAGCTGCAGAAACACATCAGAATGATGCTGATGCTGTCACGGATGCCATTCAGCTTCAAAATTTCCATCACCTCAGCTTATTTATGCCGTCCTTTAATGAACCAAACCCACCTCACTCTCAACTCTGACTCTCAACTCCCTGTCTTCACAACCATAATCTGCTCCATTTTAAGCCATTTTTTTTCATTCCAGACATCGAATTATATAGTATGTCAGTGAGCCTGGAGGTCGGCTGCTTTCCTGGGTCTCTGGAGTCACCAGGCTGAAGATTCCGTAGCTGGCTCTTTGTACCGCAGAGCAGCAGCTCTTAGTGTAGACGGGCCGCAGGTGATCTGTGCATCTGCCGAGGGACACCTGCCTTGTTTATGGTTCTATGGTTCTGGGTGTTGTGAAGCTAGTGTAACTGCCTGTATTAGGTGTTCCTGTGAATATGATGTATCTGAGAGAAATGTCCTCGAGAACAATTCCTGGGTGATGCGATTGTTGTGTTCAGCTCACAAGCTGTGTATCAATGGTCCAGTGTCTGCGCACCCCCACCAGCATGTGATGATGTCATAGTGTTCTGTCCTTAGGCATTCTGATTGATTTGTAATGATCCGTCAAACTGCTTTAATCCATGTGACTTTAGCAGGGTATCTTGTCACCATTTGTCATATTCTTCCCTTGGGCTGATGTCTGTTGTCTGCCTGGATAATTTGGTGGTTTCTACTGAGTGATTTTTACAATCTGGGCACTGTACTTTATCAGCTCTGTGGTTTTCAAGTATTTCCCCCTGTTGTGTTTTTTTTTTTCCCCATTCTCATTTGATTTTAGTGAACTGCCTGTCCTGTTGTCTTCATGGCCCATGTCTGGCCATCAGTCTGGGGGGTTTTGCTTTGTCCCCCACTGCTCAGGAGCACAGCGCAGTGTAGTCCTGCTCTGGGGATGGGTCTTCAGACTCCTGCATTTGTCTGTTCATTTGCCCTTCCTCCGTTGAGATGCTGCTGCCCTCCGCAAAGTCTGCCGGGCATGTTGGTGGTGTTGTTTCTGCTCCTCTGCTCTGTGCGAGCTCTCCTGAGCCCCTCCTCCAGCCCCTCGCATTCTTAGACAACTCCTCTCCAAGTAAGCTAGACTGGATCCTCTCACTTTTCTTGCCTCATAAAACATTTCAGCTTCTCCAGGCTCAGCTTCTCCAGGCTCAGCTTCTTCAGGCTCAGCTACTCCAGGCTCAGCTACTCCAGCGCCTTTGCTTTTCCACATCGTTTTGCTCTGAAGATTGCTTTACATGACATCTGATTATGTTTGCATGACACATAGTTTCCCTTTTTTGTTTTTGCCATTTTTGCCATGTCATATCTCAAGAATGTTTCTTTAAGACATGAACATATTTACCAGTGGCAAACAAATACATCAAAGGAGGCTCAAAAGTGCCAAGCATTAGAAAAATGCAGGCTGGATCCGCGGTGAAATATCTCTGACTGAAAGATTCCGAACAGTACCCCGTGCTTGGGAAATATCTCTGACTGAAAGATTCCGAACAGTACCCCGTGCTTGGGAAATATCTCTGACTGAAAGATTCCGAACAGTACCCCGTGCTTGGGAAACATCCAGGACTGTCATAGTCAGCCGGTGTAAACACTACGTGGTACAACCACTGAAGCCAACTATTTTTTATAAATGTTAGCCAATGGCAAACAACTTTATTTCTAGTGTTTACTTAAAAAATGAAACAAAACAAAAACAACAAAACATGAAGAACATATACTCATACCAAAGGTTATATAGAAATGTTTACTGAGGCTCCATGAAGTCGGCATAGCCCGATGTCCCTTAGCAGATGACCAAGCGACAGACCATTATCCTCTCTAGAATAGAGTCATTCTCAGCAGCTAGCATTGCTGGCTGTTAGTAAGCAGAAAGTTGTGGGTGGAAGTCAAAGCATTACACTGGGTAGAAGGAGCTGAAGAAGCCATTCTGCATCAAATACATGCTAGATGATCTCCTTGCACGGCACCCTGGAAAGGGCAAGGTGTGGGGTGATCTTTCAGTGGAGGCTTTGAAGTGCCTGTGTGGTGTGTGTGTGTGTGTGTGTGTGTGTGTGTGTGTGTGTGTGTGTGTGTGTGAGAGAGAGAGGGGGGGGGGAGGGAGGGAGGGAGGTGAGGGGAGGCTCTCAGAACACCCTCTAAGGGCTTCCTGCTTGTTTGGAGGTGGTTATGTTTATTTGTCTGGTATGGGTATGGGTGTTTTGCCTGCATGTGGACCGGAATAGGTGAGCATCTGATCCCCTGGAACTGGAGTTACAGACAGTTGTGAGCTGCCATGTGGGTGCTTGGAATTGAACCCAGGTCCTTTGGAAAAGCAGCCAGTGCTCTTCCACCCCACCAGGCTCTATCTCCAGTCTTGGTTGTTTTGTCTTGTTAAAACAGGATCTCATGTAGCCCAGTCTAGCCCCGAACTCCTGATTCCTCTGCCTCGCCTTCCCTAGTGCTGGTGTTTGTAACACCACGAGGCACTTCTCTTAGCATTTGGAAGGTCTTTTTTAAATAAATAACATCCCAATAAAGGGCTGCTGGCTCATCTGAAATTGTGCTGGGAATAATCTAGACTGATTAGAACCAGCTCTTCCATTGTCCTTACATGCGCTGGTATTCACACGGGCCCGAAGAAAAGTGTGGCAATGGGGCAGTCGCTGGGTTCAGCCACGTTGACATCAGACATTAAGATATTCAAAATCAGAGGCCAGCCGGCCACCATGCTACACAAGTGGAAGACACCCAGAGACCCACCCAGTTTGTGGCCCGCCCACAGCGAGAGCCTACTGTGTAAGTGTGTGGAGGAAAGATGGGAGAGAAAGAGAAGCGGAATGGCTTGAGCGCTGTGAGTTGGGGCAGAACTGGTGAGGGCAGACAGGAGCATCCTGATGTGAGTGGCATGCCCTGCTGCCTGAGGCCACGGTGAAATCCTGGCCCACGCTGGGTCCATGGCCATCCAGCAGCAGGGGTCCGAGTCAGTGCCGCCGCGGCTAGCTCACCCCATGCCGCAGCAGCAAGGTAAGCAGGGCTGGCTAAAGGTAAGCTAGCCAGTGCAGTGTGGGAGAGCTCGCTCTGGTGGTGTGGGTGCAGGAGAGTTGGCAGGCTGACCAGCTCAGTTGCCACCCAGGCCCCCATTCAGGGCGTTTGAGTTGGCCTACTCCAACATCTCCCCCATCTATGAACTGCTAGAGCATGAGAAACAGCTGGTTCTGAAGACCCTAAGCTGCAGGATCTCCATGACACAGGGCAACAACAGGATATCCCAGAGGAGTCCCCATGAGAATCCAGTATTGAAAGTGTAGCAGAGGCCAGGGACCTCGAGCCAGAGCAATGACTTATTGCTGTGACCATTAACAAGCAAAGATGGTTTGTTTGGCTGGTTTGGTTTTTGTTTTGCTTTGTTTTATTTATTTATTTATTTATTACCATTTTTCTCTTTTGTTAGGAAGGTTGCAAGGGTAGAGGGCCAATAGGGATGGGGAGATGAGTGGGATTGGGGTATATGAAATTCACCAAGAATCAATAAAAAATAAATAAAAAAAGATATCCAAAATTGGTACCTGCCACCATACCTGATAGCCTGAGTTTGGAGATCATGGTACAAGACACACACACACACACACACGAATTTCAAAACATCCAAAAATAAATGAGTTTTTCTTTTTTTGAGTGACTAATGCTTTTTTCTACCATCTTCTCACTATACCTATGGTATTCCACAGGTTTGTAGCTAAGACTCTGACTCAAAGATAGTTGCAGCCACACTTGTGAACTCCCATTGAACTAGGAAAGGTTTACCAAACAAGGCCCCACTGACCCCTCCCTCGCTCCCCACAGGAGGTCGTGGCTCACTGGATTGCTAAAAGCCGCATAGCCATCGAGGAGATCCGCCTACTGACCTTGAAAGCGGCTCACTGCATAGACACTCTGGGCAGTGCCTCAGCCAAGAAGGAGGTGAGCTACCCACCCGACTCCAACCCCCCCCCCGTCACCCCACCCACCCCACCCCCGCATCACCAGCCTCAGTCTCCTCCTGCTTCTCCCACCCACTGGCTGTTTCAGGGTTCATGCCCCGCCCCCCAGGATGTCACTCAGAATACATGAAGTCTCCAAGTGGTTTTGGTTTAAAGACTGAATGTTGGTCGTGCTGGCTTTCCTCACAGTGGCCTGCCAGAGGGGTGACTTTCAGGATGCGGAATGCTTTAAGAACTCTTAAGATGAGACCACAAGGGCTGGGGAAGTCCCAGGCTTTGGGCATCCCTGGAGCTGCCGGTGCCCGCTGCACCACCTCTGCCAGCTTGGTGCCCAGCGTGTGTAGCATCTCTCCGCGTGTGGCCTCGGGCTAGCTAGATGATGGGTATGGGTTGTCGGAATGATTCTGCCACATTATAAATGTTCCATTAAAGACATCTAATTGCCCCTGTCATTCATGAATCCAACTTGTCTGGAATAAGGACATACACATTTTATTCTAAAAGCCCATAACATGTCTAAGAAAAGGACAGATTAATGGAGCATAAACATTCCAAGTATGATTTACAAGCTGCCTGAAATCCTTTTAGAAACAAGGCTACTTAGAAATAAGTGTGATCTGGAAGTGAGATTCCTTTCCAGAAGGTCTCCACTGAGTGAAATACAACCATAGCCTTCTGTTGGCCTCCACCACAGACAGATCCTGTTTCCAACGTGACTTGGGTGTGGAGACGGTTTTTTGTTTTACTTCACAGAGAAATACCAATTCTATCAAATCTTGCCATGCTTTGCATGGTCCCAGAAAAGAACATTCTTTTCCTATCTTGCTCCTGTAGATTGCCATGATCAAAGTGGCTGCCCCCAAAGCCGTCTGCAAAATAGCTGACCGGGCCATCCAGGTGCACGGAGGCGCGGGAGTTTCCCAGGACTACCCTCTGGCTAACATGTGAGTAGATGCTAGTTAGGAACTCAGGGGATAAAGAACTGCGTGCAGATGCAGGACTGGAGTTTGCATTTGAAGAACGGGAGTGACGGCGGGTACAGTAGCACCTGTCTGAAGCTCCAGTGTCTCCCCTTCAAGCTGGGAGGCAGAGGCAGGGAATCCAGAGAAAACTACTAACTCCACACACAGCCTGGCTTACAAGATAAGGGACAGAGTGCAATGTGAGGATCAACCTCCAAGATTGTCCTGTGATCACACACACACACACACACACACACGCAAAGATCGAAATAAGTGTCAGTCAGAAGATAAAATGAGTTTTTTTTTAAACCTACAGATGCTCCACAGACAGTCATTGTTTAGGAAGAGTAACGTAACAGCCACCGTCTGACTCTGCCTGACTGGTTACGGGAGCCATGACGAACAGTTCTGCTTCCCACAAACCCTTCTCTGTCACAGGCACCGTGCGGCATTCTGTGCCTCACGGCACACCCATCTTTAATCTCAAAGAGTGCTAAGTGTGTACGTACCTCCATGCTGTTGGCTGTCTGTGGCTTCCTGAGCTCAGTCCCAGTCGGTTTAGCGAGCACAGCATACCCGGAGAGAGAGGAGCCCACCTGTTCCACTTGGAGTTTTGCCCTTTGGCCCGCATGGTGGCACATGTCTGTAGTTACGGTACTTGGGGATTGGGTATCTACGGCAGGAGGACTGAGAGTGAGTTCCTCCAGGCTATATAACAAGTTAGAGACCAGCCTTAGCCACATAGGGAGACCCTGCTTCAAACGGAACACACAGAATATCCAGTTTCCCCTAGTTGGGGCTTTTATTTAGTGGCATGTTATCTAGTCACAGGTATTAACTCCATATACAGTAGATAATGGAGTTCATTCAGTATGGCATTTCCATATATGTATGCAGCCTGCAAGGATGGACCGGAGTTCTTTTTAAAATATTTATTTATGTAGCCCAGGCTAGCCTCAAACTCAATTTGCTATGTAGTACTGATCTGAAGCTGCCGTTTTAAAGTTCTCAGCTCAGTCTGGACTATGTCAGGTTGGTAGCTGACGTTATTGAGGGGAGCTTCAGGGAGGCTTGTATTGAGTTTGAGAGCTTGGACTTCTGACATTCCTCTTGTCCCTAACTCCCAAATGCTGGGCTTGCAGGCATGTGACATCATGCCTGGCTTTTCTATGCAGTGCTGGGGATCAAATTCAGGGCCCCTAGATGCTAGACTGGCACCGTGCCAAAAGAGCTACCCTCAGCCAACCCAAGTGCTTTCTTTCACTTCTGGATGAAAGACTCCCTGGCTTCGTTTGTAAGGCTGGCCTGATGGTTAGAGTCCCCCAGGCTCTTCTTGTCTTGGAAAGCATTTCTCTGTTTCTAAGGGCTGGCTTACTGGGCATTATAATCTTGTTTTGCAGTGACCTCCTTTCAGGACTTGGAATGCATTCCTTCCTGGCCTATGGGTTTTCTGCTGAGAAATATGCTGTTAGTCTAGAAAGCTCACCCCTGCACGCGGCTGTCCTTTTCCTCTTGCGGATGCTGCAATTCTTGCTTTGCCTTCTTCTTCTGACAGTTTATTATGCCACAGTGAAGAGCTTTTCTGGTCATGTCTATTCGAGGCCCTACTTGTCTTTATTATTTCATTAAGTGGATTTTATATCCTCTGAACTTCTTTCCTTGCCTCCGGTATTCTAAATACCGAATGTACTCTTCTTTCTTTGTGTGCCTGTCTGTTTCGGTGGAACAATGCAAAAGAGAGTTGAGAGGAACTTTCTTTCCTTGGGTTCAGTTCCCTCCCAGGCATGCTAGAGCCACAGCTCTGAGATTGGTCTGCCCCCACCTTACCTGTGCGGTTTCTGCCCCCCCCCCAGCCGCCCACCCCCATCCCTGCTCCCTATGTTCCCACGCACTGCTGTCAGGGCCAGATGTGAGTGCTATACAGTGTTGTTCCTGCCTGCCACATCAGCTTCGGCCAGAGACCCCTGGCTGGTCAGCGTGTGCCCACGCCTGGCCCCTCGCCTCTGCTGAGACCAGGGGCAGCACTCACAGCAGCCCTCCCTGAGGAAGTTCCTTCCACACAGTAGAGACCACTGCCTACTCTAAGGCCTACTGCTACCCACACAGAAAGAAAGCCACGCCCATTTCTGGCTTTACCTCTGAACTACCACAATGTCCCCACTCTTGCATGGCCCATAGAAACAGTGGATCACTCTGATTCTGCCACCAAAGTTCTTAGTCACAGTAGAAAAGCCCCCCTCGATAATGTCAGCTACCAACCTGACACAGGTCGGACTGAGCTGTGAACTTTAAAACGGCAGCTTCAGAAGCTGTTGGCTTTTTCTCTTCATGTTTCTTTTCCTTGGTTTGGGGTGAGCATGACGTGACAGTATTGTGCTCTCTGATAACTCTGACCCCATTCTCTCAGGTACGCCATCATACGCACCCTGCGCTTGGCAGACGGTCCTGATGAAGTCCATCTCTCGGCGATCGCCAAAATGGAGCTTCAGGACCAAGCCAGACGGTTGACAGCCAGGATGTGATGGGAGCAACCTGGGAGCACACTCTTGATCAGCTCCAAACTTAGGCCTTACATTTTTTTGAGTAGTTTGAGCACAAGACTAATTAGTCACCTGTGGTAAAGATTTTAGCATCTATTTTGATCACTGGGTTTTACAATGTTAAGGATCACACAGACATGAGATAAATAGGAAACCCCATAACTGTCATTGAGTCTAGTGTCTAATGGGTTAGCATTTGCTTTATACACATGAGACCTGTGATGAGGCCACACTGAGAATGGTAGGGCTGTTTCCGGAGCGTTGGCATAAAAAGCTTGCTATTTTGTGTTTCAAGAATTACGCCATGTGAATAGACACCCCAAGCCTGTTTAACCTTGTTCTGAAATACACGTAGCTATACCCCTTTTAGCAGTGTTTTGGAGCTTAGTTTAGCACCTCAGAGAAAGCTATAACTTGAAGATTTCGGAGTTCTGGATAAGCCTCTTTCTAACCCAACAGGAAGAAGTTCTGGTGAAATCTGCATGCAGGTCAAAGTTCACAAGGAAATATAGCATGTTAGGAGAACAACCAATCAAGGGCACTTAAGTTACACAGAAAAAGCTGAGGAGATCCATCAATAGTCGGTGCTACATCAAAGTTCTGCAGCTCCCAGAGAGCTGGTCTGATCAGGTGAGACCTGTTCTGTCAGAGCTGCCCCTGCAGTACCACTGTGGGCCACCGCAGCCCTCTACATAGAAATATCACTGGCGCAGCAGAGGAAAACTGTTCAGTACAGCTGGAAAGGCTTGAGCGGGTGGATCTACTTTTTCAAGTATGGATGATTTGAAATCTCATCACAAAGAGAAATATTTTAAATCAAAATTTGGCATCCAAATAAACACAGTAAGTGTAAAATACATACTGGATTTTGAAAACTCAACTGAAAATAATTTAAACTATCTACTGGATAATACCTTTACATATTGATCCTACATCAAATCATATTTTGGAAATATTGTATTGAATAAAATATACCCAAATCTTCTCTGTTTCTTATTGTCATTTTATGGTGTGACTACCATTGGAAAAATAACTAGGAAATTTTTTAAATTTTTCAAACCAACTTATTTTCAGTCCTAAAAGTCTTTAACTTTTTCCTCGGAAAGTGTGCTCATCGTGTGTGATGGTGTGTGGCCAGGGATCCTGTCTGCTGTGACTGATGTTTCTTCTTGGGGACTGTGGAAGGAAAGCCAGGGTCTGCTGCAGACCTGGCCTCAGAGCCGTGTCACGTGGCCTTCGCAGCTTGTGCCTCTGGGCCCTCAGCTCCCTCTGCCTCATTTCCTTTGGATACAGCGGGGCCACCTTTTTACTCTTGGGGGGCTTTCCTGATAGGAGCTGTCGTTTAGGAGCAACTCGAAATCTGGGAAACACAGTGAACTGCTTTACGCAGTCTCCTTGTTTGAAGTACATCAAATCTTAGAACCAAACGTACCTCATTAGTAGTTCTTTAACGTTTTGGTTTAGAAGCTGTCTGGGGGATTGTTTGGACATCTGGCCTTGAACTCGCAATCCCCCTGCCTCTGCTGCCTGCTGCTTGGATTGTGAGTGTACGTCACCATGTCTGACTCCTGACTCTGGGTTCTGCTGGCGCTTTCGTTTTGCTTTTCTGCCATCTGAGTTAAGGTTCACATATTTAAAGTCCTGTGTGTACTTTCTCTGTCGCCAAGGAAACCTGACTGCACCGGCTGCAATTCATTTCAGTTCACTGATCGTCTTCTTGTCCCTGTCCCTCAGACAGGGCATTCCATGTGACCCATAGCCTTTTCCTTACCTTTAATTTACTCAAACGGGGACCCATGGCCACACAGCAGACAAACACACACAGACACACACACACACACACACACACACACACACACACACAGAGAGAGAGAGAGAGAGACAAAGAGAGACAGAGAGAGACGGACGGACAGACACAGAGATAGAATAAATTAATGTAAAAACATTTCAAGACCAAACATAGATTTTTTTTTAAAGTAAAAAAGTCTCAAATTATAAAATAAGACCAAAGGACCCAGTCATGGTGGGTGAATGAAGTAATGATATAAGCTCATGGACTTCAGGTCATTTGTAGGATGCTGCCCTCCCCATCTCCACCCCGAAGACAGTCATCATTAGATCTTTCCATGTGGTTAGCAGCAGCAGAAGAGGTGCCTCCAGCCTACAGAATGGGAAGACATGAGCTCCGTGCAGAAAGCAGGCCCAGCCGCTCTCCAATAGGACACTGAGGGATGGCTCGCTGGGTGCTCCCAGGGGAGTAGCGGGCTAAATTCCTCTGCCACATCGACAACACAGGACAGTTAGGGAGAAACTGATTTCCTTACCAACCTGTGGCAGCTTGAGAAGCCTTTCCCAAGGTGAGTCCATACCAACCCAGCTAGTCCCCCGTTGGGCCATAGACATGATTCTATTTGGCATGAGACCAAGGTGAGAGTGTATCCACGTGTGTCTTATCATTCTCTACCTTATTTGAGACAGGGTCTCTCCCTGAACTTACTGATCAGGGAGCTCCAGGGATCCCCCTCCCCACAGCCCCTACCCCAAGCTAAGGTTACAGTTATATGCCACCACAGAAGCTGGTTACAGAAGCTAGGGTTACAGTCCTATGCCACCATGGAAACTGGGGATCCGAACTCAGGTCCTCGTGCTTCCACAGCAGGCACCTTACTGACTGAGCCACCTCCCCAGCAACTATTGGTATTTCAATAGACATAAGGCCTACCAGCAACTACTTTTCTTCATGAATCCAACTGTGGCAGTCTCCAGAGGCATTCAAAAGACAGACATTACTCAGGCTTCTTAAGGGGTTTGAATTTGTGGCATTCTTAAATAAAGGATGTCATCAAATGAAAGCCATGAAAATATTGCATATTGCACCAAGTCAGGTTGCCTTGCCTCGTTTCTCCATTTTACAAGTGGAAAGAGGTGGTCCTCCGCGAGGAGCAGAGTTCAAGGAGATGGACGTGGGTGAGGCTGGGGGCCTCTGGCTTGTTTGTCCCTGGCAGGCATTTTTTTCCACCTTCTTTTGGCCTGGGTGTCTACAGCTGCCTCCCACTAGCAGTCACAGCCTAACAGCTGGCTGCAGCGATCCTCTTGAATGTGTGACTGGCTTCTCTCTGAACGAAAACTCATCCAGAGTCCTCCCTTCAGCCGACTGTGTTCCATCAGCTTGTCCCAGTTCCCCCAAGCTCCATCGCCTGGCTTGTTCCAGCATGGCCTCATAGCCTCTGTCCCAGCACATTTGCTGCTGAGCCCTGGCTCTTGATGCTTTCTGTGTTTGGAAAGATTTGCTGAGATTTTCCAGGGACCTGTGAAAAGCCAAGTGTCCTCTCTTGATCATTGTCCTAACCATCGTTGACATCCCTCATTTGTTCTTGTCTGTTCAAAGTGTTAGCTCATTGCTTTCATATTTATTTATAGTCCGTTTTCCCGTAAGTCCATATGGATCCCCTGTTTCCCCTCCAAATTCGCATATTTTATATGTATATATGTGTCCCAGTGCGTGTGTGCATGTGTGCACATATGTGTGTGCGTGTACATGTGCTTGGCAGGTATTGGGTGTGGGTGTGTGTATCTGGCATTACGACCACTTACTTGTGCTCAGAGTTAGGGATGAAGATACGCCTGAGGCCCCTGAAGAGGAGCTGTAGTCTGAGCCCCAGACCATGAGTGACCGCAGGTTTGGCATCTGACCCAGAAGGCTTGAGTAGCTGAAGGAGAAACTATCCCTAAGAAACAGGCCAGCATGGGGGATGGTCAGGAGTCTGGGCAAGTCAGCCGATGAAGCAGTTGTTTACTAAGTGTTAACATCCAAGGGGACACATATTTATCTTTTTACTTAACATCTAATTAATCAGTCAGAGGGCTGTGATCAGCTCTAGATATGGGGCCATCAGGACACCTAAGAGAAACAAAAGCAGTTCTGGTGATAGAACTCTCCAGTTTCCCAAGTAAGCAGGGTTCTGGGGAGAGTTATCCTTAATTCACTGTCAGTTTATGATCCTACCATAATATTTTTCTTTCTGCTTTCCAACATGTCTGCCTCATGACAGCGTCTGCATGTTCCTTTAAGGTAACCCTCCTCAGATCTTCAGTGTGGGTGGCTGGAACAGGCTCCTGTCTTCTCTTTCCCTGAAGTCTGGACAAGTTCTCCCTGGGGACAGCCTGAGTGAGTGCTGCCCGATGGGAAGGGTACTGGGAGGCATCTGGAGACAGCCCTCCTGTGCTTGGGCTGATGGCTGATGCATCTGATGAGGACCTTCCCTGCCACTCCTCCAGGTGACTGCAGGCACTGTCCCCACCACCTTTCTTTGCAGTCAGTATCTTGTGCTGTTTCTCCTGCCTCTGCACCAGCTGTGTTAGCCTTCTACTGTCAAGACATTTCCTCACCCTGGGGTCTTTGCTTATTCTGAAAGCTTCCCTTACCTCATTCCATGTCCCCAAGGATGACTCCTACCCTGTAATTGTGACTTTCTAGTTAACCCTTCTCTGGTCACTCCTCAAACTTCTAAACCCTTCTTACAGATGGACATACCATTAGCTGCCCTGGCCCACCTTTGCTGTGGGTTTCTTAGAATTTCTTTTCTTTTTTTTCTTTTTATTTTTTTTTTTTTTGGGGGGGGTGTTTTTTCGAGACAGGGTTTCTCTGTATAGCTCTGGCTGTCCTATAACTCACTTTGTAGACCAGGTTGGCCTCGAACTCAGAAATCCACCTGCCTGCCTGGAATTTCTTTTCATCATGTGATTGCTGTATGCTTTTCGTTGATTTATTATTCCCTCCTCTTTTCCTTCTAAAGAGTATATTCTTTTGTTTTTTTGTTTCACTCCTTCCCTTCCTCCTCCTCCTCTTCCTCCTCTTCTTTTCTCCTCCTCCTCCTTCTCCTCCTCTTCTCTCCCTCCCTCCCCCCCCAGGATCCCAGGCTAGCTTCAAATTTGCAATCTTCCTGCCTCATCCTCCCTAATCGTAACCCCCAGCAAAGAAGGGAGAGCCAATGGTATGTGCATGTGTTAGGAGGGTTTAGAAGTCTGAGATCTCATGAGTACAGGACCGCTCAGCAGACATACATTCGCAGAAGAACAGTACAACAGCTTTGTGTTTCTCACTGGCCATACAGTCACTTTTTTATGAGAGAGAGAGAGAGAGAGAGAGAGCCTGCATACAATAGCACCCATGGAGAAGTCAGAAGACAACTTAGCAGGGTTTGCTTTCTCCTGTACCATGTGTGTCCCAGGGATCTGACTAGGTTGTCAGGCTTGGTGTCAGAAACTTTCACCCACTGTGCCTTCTCACCAGCCCCCAGAGCTGAGCATCAGAGTTGCCTGAGGAGTTTGACATTCACAAAGCCCTTCCAGCCTTGATGACTGTGACTTTGGCAGTACGGAGATTCATCGGGAGTTTACTGAAGCCAGGGTTGAGGTAGAGATGCGAACCCCAAATCTCTGTCCTGTCTGTGAGGGCATTTGACTAGTCAGAGACTGGATAAAGGGAGCCATAGGAATGTGTGGGTGACTAGAGGACAGGAAGACGAGGCTGAGATAGTGATGAGCCAGGTGGGGCCAGAGCAGCCACAGTAGAGCAGTGGACGCCACCTAAGGTGGTGACCTTCATCTGCCCTCTCCACATGGACTGTCCTTGTGTGCCTTGGCGAGCTCTGAGCACACTTGGGTGACAGTCCAGCTGCCAGACTCTCTAAGACAATGATTTGTCTGGCATTGCAATAAGAATATAAAGCAAACTGCACATGGAATCTAAAATTCTAGAGGTGACATGGTACGGGGAAGGGGATGCCCCAGAATTTTATCTTTCCTCTCTCTACATCTTTATCCAGACCCCAGAATTACGTTAAAAAATTTTCCCATTTGTCTCAACTTTCCACCCTTGATAAGAAATTTTATTTTTTCTCGTGTAGGAGAAGATCTTTCATATGGGAATTTTATCTTCTTGTTTTAAAAACAAGAAGCAAAGGTTATGCTTAGTTTATTCTTTTATCTCCTTTATTTTTCCAGTGGCTTCAGTTCAAGGTAATAAATAAGTCAATGTAAGTGCTTCCAGGTCTTCCAACAACAAAGGGAGATAGATCTGTTTAAATTTATGTCTGTGATAGATGTTTGGTTATCTTATCTTATTTGGGAATGATACAGTCAGTAATAAATTAATTTAACTTATCATAACTTTGAGAGTATAAAGTATCAAAGAGATTTGGGTTATTAATTTTTTCTACTACAGATTGAACCCAGGGCCTGGGACACATTAAGGCAAGCTATATTCCCTAGCTCTGAGAACTATTTTTTAGGTACATAATTACATAACACAATTTTGAAACATTTATTTAACACTTGTTTAGATTTTTTCATTGTGTGTATAGTGCACGATGGTGTGTGGGTGTGTCTACATGGGTGGGGCACCTTTGGAGGACCCTGGCATCAGATCCCCTGAAGCTGAAGTTCCAGATGGTTGTGAGACAGTAGACAAGGGCACTCAGGATCAGACTTGGACCGTCTGCAATAACACTAAGTGTTCTTAGCTGATGTGCCATCTCCTTGGTTCTCTATTTTGAAATAGCCATCTTGCATCTATTTAGATTGCTTTTA
The DNA here is from genome assembly GCA_036184795.1 of Tokudaia tokunoshimensis. Classification (NCBI taxonomy): domain Eukaryota; kingdom Metazoa; phylum Chordata; class Mammalia; order Rodentia; family Muridae; genus Tokudaia; species Tokudaia tokunoshimensis. The sequence goes on from BTHU01000008.1 coordinate 105,314,951, forward strand.
ACCATTTATGCTTGGTGTACTCAGGAAAATCCCATGAGACATTGAACATATAGCCATCGCTTGATTCTTCTTTTTGGTGGATATTAAGTAGGAATAACAGAAATTTACCTAATAAACCTAGAGAGAAAAAAATATGGTCTGGGTTATATTTAATGCCAACAACTCTAAAGATATATTATGTCTTGGGTTTATTTTACACAAGACTTTAACCTTGCATTTTGTTTTAACACTGAAGCCCACTCTTAAATGGAGGTGGTCCTTGACTGCCAGGAGTGTCTACAGGGGTCTGAATAAAACATGGCGCAGCCAGTTCAATCGAGGTTCCATTTTCTGTTTGTCTCACAGAAAGGGAACAATTCTCTTTGCCCACATATCTGTTCTCAAGAAATCTTCTGTATGTGTTTGTATGTTCCTTCATCATGAATCCGAGAAAAGAAAAACAAATCCAAGATAAGATAGCTAAACTCAGAGAGAACAGAAGAACCCAGGGCTAAGCAGGGGCCCCCACCACTCTTCCAGGTGCATTTGAGTGCCCATGTCAGAGAACAGGAAATCATTAATAAAGAGACTAGGACCCAGAAATAAAGAGATGACACCAATTAATAAGTTTCAATGGGAAAAGAAGACCCCAGAACTCACCCCACAGAAATACAGAGAACCATAGGAATTATAAGATACATTGTTCGAAAACCTAAAAGAAACAAACAGTATTCTGTAGATATAGGATCCACAAATTGAGCCATGAGGATGTAAGAATGCTGAATGATTTTAAACAAATAAGGAGACTGAATGAGCAGTAAAAGTTACCCAACCAAGAAACACCCAGGCTTCCTGATGAATTTTGCTAAACATTTGAAGAAAAGCTAATACTAATTATTCTCAAACAATTCTAAAGAATCAAAAGGGAACCCTTCCAAACTCATTCTATGGATCAGGAACCCAAATGAGAGACCCGAAACTGTGGCAGGTGAAAAACCCCACGGGCAAACCGGCCTTATGGATAGAACCATGAGCCCAGGAAGCAAGACCCACAATTGCCTGACGGAAAGACAAACTAAAAACTGTACAACCAGGAAAACAGTCAGTGGAGTGAAGACACAACCTGCAAAGTGGACAGAAGAATATCTACAGTACTCATCAGACATCTATTGTGGAGTGAGGGCTATTATGGTTGGAAAGGTCAAATGGAAGACTAGAGTTGCCTCTGCCAAAGAAAATTGTGAATCAAAAACAGTATCATATTCCTGGAGGAATTGCAGAAACTACTGCCACTATCAAGGACTTGAAAGATGCAGGGATGGTGGTTCCCACCGCATCTCCTTTTAACTCTCCTATCTGGCCAGTGCAGAAGACAGATGGATCATGGAGAATGACAGTTGACTATCGAAACTAAATCAGGTAGTAATTCTATTGAACTGGAAGCTCAGACGGAAGTCATTTTGGACTTCTAGTGCCCTTAAACCAATAGGCTAAGAAAGGAATAACAGTGTTAGGAGAGGTGACAGATCCAGATTACCAGGGGAAATTGGATTGCCTCTCTGCAATGGAAGTAAGCAGGATTATGTCTGGAGTGCAAGAGATCCCTTAGGGTGTCTCTTGGTACTACCATGTCCTGTGATTAAAGTCAATGGGAAACTACAACAGCCTAATCCAAGCAGGATGACAAAGGACACAGACCCATCAGGAATGAAGGTATGGGTCAATCCTCCAGGAAAAGAGCCAAGACCTGCTGAGGTGCTTGCTGAGGGTGAAGGAAATACAGAATGGGTAGCAGAGGAAGGTAGTTATAAATACCAGCTAAGACCACGTAACCAGTGGCAGAAACAAGGATTATAAAGTAATATGAATGCTTCTGTCTTATTTTGTTAAGGATACATTTGTCTTTCTTCCAATTTCTTTAACATCAATTGGTATTTATGTTGAGACACTAAAAGAATGTTCCCAAGGGACATTAACCCATTGTAAATTTACAAATGCGTTTGCAATTATATGAGGAATAGTTATATCATATTAGGTGCATTCATGACCTTGTTATTGCTTCATGTGGACATGAGATGTTATTTGTGTCAAGTTGACAAGGGGTGGATTGTAGTGACTATTCCTGGTTGTCAACTTGACTATATCTGGAATGAACTACAATCCAGAATTGGAAGGCTCACCTATGAACCTAATCTGGAGTCTCAGAGATACAAGTTTCTGACCTGGATCTTGGCATGGAGATCTTGAAGCATAGTGGCTATGAATTCCAGAAGATTAAGACAAGGAGATCTCTGAGTTCAAGGTCATCTGGCATCTGGGATTAAAGGTGCAGTGGCACACACCTTTAATCTGGGCCACACCCTCTGCTGGAGAGCTACATAAGGACATCGGAAGAAGGAAGACTCACTCAACTCTTCTTTGCCTCCTTGTCTTGTGGGACTGAGCAACTGCTAGATCTTTGGACTTCCATCTACAAGTACTGCTGACTATTGTTGGGGAGTTGGACTACAGACTGTAAGTCATCAACAAATTCTCTGTCTATATAGAGACTACCCATATGTTCTGTGATTCTAGAGAACACTGACTAATACAACATCTGAAATGGACAAATGGCCTCTTGAAAATAGAAATATAAGTAGCCCCAAATATGCAAACATATGCACAAAACAAACAAACAAACAACAACAACAACAAAACAAGCTCAACATTATTGCCAGGAAACACAAATCAAAATTACACATAGAGGCTGGAAAGTCAGCTTGGGAAAGAGCACATTCTGCTCTTGTAGATTCTCAAGGTCAGTTCCCAGCACTCACACAGAGTACCTTACAACAGCCTGTAACACCAGATCGGGGATGTAACATCCTTTTCTGGACTCTGTAGACACCTGCACTCATGTGCCCATATGCACATGCATGCACACACATATACACATACTTATACATAATAAACAATTTTGAATTACAATGAGATTATCATGCCACTCTGGTTGGAATGGCTGTTCTTAAAAGATAAAAAGATCAGTTGATTATAATGGCACAGACCAGTAATACCAGCCCAGCAGAGGCTGAGACAGGAGGATTGCTGAAAATTTGAGGTCATCCTGAGCTAGGTAGTGAGTATCGGGCTAGCAAGAGCTACATATTGAGACACTTTAAAAAACGAAACAAGACAAAAAAACTGAACTACTAGTGATTATGTACAGAGAAAGGAATTTTTATGCAATATTGATAAGAATACAAGTGAGTTCAGCATTATAGAAGACAGTATCAGAATTCCTCAAAAAACTAAAAATAGATATTACCACATGATCCAGAAATACCACTTCCAGTTGTGTGCGTGCGTGCATGGGTGCGTGCGTGTGTTTGTGCGAGTGCGTGTGTGTGAAAAGAAACCACCATACCATAAAGAGCATGCTTTTATTTTTTGAAGTACTAATTCATAATAGCTAAGACTTTAAGACTACTCATAATAACTAAGGATTCAACCTAGATGTACACGGATAAATAAAACATCATATATAAACAGTTTTCAGCCCTAAAGCAAAATGAAATGGTATAGAAGTGAAGGATGATGTTAGTGAAATAAGCCAGACAGAAAGACAATACCGTGTGTCTGCTCTCATATGTGAAAGCCAGAAGTCTATTTGAATATTCAACAGTGGTTAATAAAGTATGGGAAGATGGTAGGGTTCAGAGTAGGAAAAAGATGGTTGGATTTGATCAGTGAACAACATAGACATCAATGAAAATATTATGTTAATATGTGCAGTTTATAAATTAACAATTGATACTGTACTTAAAATCATCTAGTGCTGTATTAAAATGTAAAAATTCAATTTATTTAACTCAATTATGTCCATATATTATTTCAATGTACAATTAACATAAGAATATATATTTTACATTTTTTTTCCAGATTCAGTATACATTTATATTCCATCTCATCTAAATTAACTATTTGATAAAAACTACTTGTTTGGTAAAAAGTTAAATGCAGATTTCATAATATTTAGTAAAATGATGATTCACATATTCAAGTTGTTCTGGATAGTCCTAAATCTCTTAAAATTAAGAAGCCAGTTTAAAAATTGATATACATTAATTAAATTGGAAATTCATTTCCTCAGGTATGATCAAGTGTGCACGAGTGACATGTGGACAGCCATGTGCAAAAGTCTTTGCCTTTGATTTGCACAGCCTGAGAGGTCATAGAGAGGTCATAACTACTATCTAGCTCTTCCTGTAACTACTTGGTCCCTGAAAAGGATTTGTAGCATCATTAGCAATAGGAAATTTCGCAGCCAAAAGCAATAGTCTGTGCTAGTCATTAAGGGTGGCAAAGATTTGTATCCCTGTCTCTTTTGTTTAGAGAAGAAAATATTCTAACTGGAGTTCACATCTTGTATCTAAGAAAGCAAAAATTTAGCTTGACAGGAAGTTGCTAAGTAGGTCTAGTTTATCAAAGACCCATCCTTTGGCTGTAAGCATCCTGGAGACCATCTAAGGGCACAGTAAGATCTGTTCATGGTGATAAGAAGCTCTAACTACAAAACAGCACCTTGGCTCTGATGTCTGGAATGGAAGCCTGGGAAATCAGTGTCTATGACTTCATGGTTGACTGAGGAACCAGGCTCCTCCCATCTCCATGGGAGTTAGAGATGATCTTGTCGTGAGGATAGAGAAAACATTTTTTATAAAAGTAAAAACTGTAATCATTATTCTTTCTGAGTGCACCCTGTGGAAAATGGCTTAAAACGATATTTTTGGCTTGTGGGAATTGGCTTCCGAGGGCTGACTTGCTGCATGTCATTCCATACATATAGACCACTCTCTATATATTCATCTCTTCTTCCAAGACAACAAGTAAACTTTCTGCTATGACTAAGCTGTGACCCAAGGCTGCTCTTTAACCATTCGAGGCCTCCACAAAAGAACAAACCATATCTCGGGCGTGAGAACCGAATATGCTTTCTCCACAGTCTACCCTCACTGTGGCCTGGATTCTGAGTCTCAGGCTGGGTCAAGGGAGACAGGTTGGTCTTAACATGAAAATTCTGGAAGGATGCAGGAAGCTGAAGGGGCTATCCTCTGGCTTGTGAGGCATGCAGGCCCTAGCCTTCTGTCAGAGTCAGTGGGACAACTGATAGGCCCTAAGACAAGATGGCATGTTACAGTGGCTGTTGTAGAAATATGGGTTCTGGGGACTTGGAAGTTCCCAGTGTGAAGTCAGTCTTTGGAACAAGGCCGTCACTGAGATAATCCAGCTGCCCAAATTGGATGTAAATCCTGTGAACACTGTGGAATGCTGTAGTCAGAACTTGGGGTGTCTGGCTTGGTGGCAGTTTCTCTTACCATTATTGATGTGCAGTACATTCTGGCCCACCAACTCCAGTCAGGGTTGAAGTTACAGTCTTCTTGCTTCCCCTTTGTGACAAGGGAAGACAGTTGAGCAGTTCCTCCACCTCGTATTCTTGCTGATGCCATTTTGAGTTTAACGAATTTGATCTTCTTGATGGAGAATCCCGTGGGAAATTATCCACACCTATTTTAGAAACCCTAGGTCAAGATGCCTCCGCTTATGTATCTTACCATCTTTTAAATGGCCCGATTGTGCAAACCTCCCCGCCCCAGATAAAAGCCTTACCTTCTATTAAACTGTTTGCTTGTGAAAACCTCCCCCTGTAGCTGCTGAGCAAGATAACGTGATGTGTTTTTTTGCCTTTAAAATCTTCTTGCTCTAAATGCTCAGGGCTACATTTGATCCGAAATACCTAGGTGTAGTTCTAGACAGCTGGAATAGAGACTTTCAATTGGCAATAAACCATGTCTTAGTATTCATCTCTGGTGGGCTCCCTATAACATTTTAAGGCCCCAGCAAGATCCCCAGAGACTGGATCTCAATATGGGGTTGCCTTGGGATTCCCAGGAGAAGGGATGAGTGTACAACTGGAGAAGACTATTGAGGGTGTGTTCCTGAGATGTACCAGGGCCCCAAGAAAATCCTCTCTGGCCAATTACTGCCAAACATTTTAGAAACACCCCAACACTGCCACCCAAAAGATAAGAAAAAAGGTAAATCTAAAGTCATCTGGTCTGAACACTTCTGGAGGCAAGTTTTGTCTTAAGAGGCACTATTTGGTTAAGACACAAGAGGGGAGATTGGGCACAACTGTAGATCATGTGTCTTGGATCCAGGTGAGATATCACCAGACACCCCTGGTCTGTCCCCGTGTATGAAAGTGTGGTGGCCACCCCTGGTTGTTTTCACTACATGTCTCTCTGTATGACTTTGTCTCTTGTATGTCTCTATCAGTTCTGTTAGTTGGAGAAACAGTTCTAAAATGGAAGTGGGAGTGAGTTGTCCTGGAGTATTCAGTTCATTAACCCACTGCTCCCAAGGCAGTGCATGGTTTTCTTCAAGTTCATGGGTCATTCCCGGCTGTGAGCTTCCCATAACACTTTCTCTAGTTTTTTTTTCTGCTCTGACATTTCTCTGTGCTGTCTAGGATTCCCACAAGTACTCAGTTCCAGGAATCGAACTCAAGTGCTCAGAGTTGGTGGCAAGTGCCTTCATCCGTTGAGCCATCTCATTAGCCCACCAAGACTTGTTTTTCTCTCAGAGCTCCATCTTCTAACATTTTAACCCCAATATCTGTTTTCACCATCTTCAGCTATGACTACATCTGTGTTCCCTAACTTCTACAGAAAACGTGGGATCTTAGAAGATCAATTTTGAACACATTTCCCTTTCATTTTCTAGGTGGAGTCTGTTTATTTCTCAAGGCTGAGGAGAACCAGCTCTATCTGGTAAGGAAGGGTGTGGTTGGATACACTGCCTCCCAAGGATGACAACAGAGCCACTGCCACACTGTCCTGGTTCTCACTCCGTAGCTATGGGTGATTGAGCAGTTATCAAAGCAAAGCAGACTGGTTCCTACCTGCATTCACCGCCTGCCCTTTCTGCTCCAGTCTGCCTGTATTGTGTTACTTCGGTTAGAATGAGAAATATATTCATTACATTTCTTTAAATAAAGATGCAGGAGTCAGCAGAGATACCACAAAACGGGAAGGAAGTAGCTCGGGCGCCACCCATGCTTGACCCTTCTGGAACTAGGGAGGTCTCTTTCCTAGTCCATGGCCTTGGGGCTATGGCGGCTGGTGCAGAGTCCTGGCTTCACTAACACCTGTGGGCCGGGAGCTGAGAAAGGTCCCAACCATGCTCACCTCCTCAGAGCTGGCTACCAGTCCCCAGCACCACGACTACTCTTCCCACAGTGTGGCACAAACGCCAGCGCAATAGCTCAGCAGGCGAAGGCACTTGCCACCAAGCTTCCCAAACCAGGTTCAGTTCCCAAGGTCCTCAAGTTGGAAGCAGAGATCTGACTCCTGTGGAGGTTTGGTCTTTTGCTATGTATTGTAATGCTAAATACTGGGTCCCAAGGCCTGGCTGTCCCCAGGGATGAGAGAATCTGCACGTACACAAGTGATGCTATGTAACCTTGCCCCCCAAGTTATATCTCTCATTAGTGAATAATGATGCCTATAGCCTAGAGTTGGGCAGAAGAGAGATAGGTGGGGTTTGGGTTCCTGGGCTTGAGGTTTGGAGAGAAACTACAAGGAGGAGAGGGAAGAAGGTAAAGAGAGACGCCATAGGGTAGGTGAGTCATGAAAACATGGCCATGAGAGCTGGCCAATTGGAGTTAAGAGCAGCCCAGATGGAACAGAGCAAGTTATAACTCGGGGATATTGATAGGGAAGTAAAATAATAACATGGTGGGTACATTTCTGTCCAGGTCTAGTGCTGATTAAGGCTTATTATAAATATAAGTTGTGTGTCTTTTATCTGGGAACTGAGTGATTTAAGGTGCGGTAGAAACCCTGATCTGAGATTAAAGAATTACAACTGGCTCCCATTAATTGTCTTTGACTAACACACACACACACACACACACACACAGAGAGGCACAGGAGCACACATGCACACATATAAATGCTGCAATCAAAGATAAACATATAAAATAAGCCAGTTGACAGTGAGACTGACAACTCTTCCCCACCAGAGCTACAAACACGGCTCAGAGAGCGTCAATTAGAAAAGTCTGTGGGATCCAATCATAGGAGAGGTGGGCGCTTGGTAATGACCTAACAATGGCTCTGTGGCAATCACCCCCCTTTACTGGAACACCTTCCTTTTCATAATAATCAGTTGTCTTTATTTCTAACCAAGTGTCTCTGATCCAGTTCTTTGCTTTGGGCTAGAAGAGCCTACAAAGCCCATAATATCCAGACTATAATCTGTGCCTATAACAGCCCATAGGAAAGGTCTCCCATTGGATGCATGTCTGTGGAATTACGTATGCATGCTGATGACCAAAGTACTTGTCCCATAAATAACTCCAGGCTAGCAGCTTCTGCTAATCCAGAGATTTGCCAGAGAAAAAAACCAATTCCAATATTTTGGGCTGAATTTAAAGTAAGGTTTATTAAATATTAAATACTGACCAAGAGGTGTATTTAGTCAGTACTATTCACTGGAATTTCCTAGCTGGAATGGCCCCAAATCATGCATTGCAGGAGTTTATAAGGACAAACCTATAGGCCACCATACTTTCCCATGAGGTTTTGTTATTTTTCTAAGAACTATAATTCCAAGCATTCCAGGATGTTCCCTGATTCTTGGTCAGGTGGGGATTACAGGTTAACTTGAGGTATTACACTTCGAGTAAACTTAGTGCTACCGGTCCTCATCATGGGAAACTATGGTAAGGTCTCCACAGCCCATAGTCTTAATCCTACAACTGCACATGCAGAAGTCCCAGAACCATCCAGGTAAAGGACCCATCCGTGCTCCAAGGTTCTACTCTCATGGCTGACAACACTACAAATCAGTGCTTGCCCCTCCTAGTATAGGGATATTCGTATTCAGAGACTTCCAATAACAAAGGTGAAAGTGGGACCCATCCCACTGGGGCCTGGAGCTCCTACTGTCTACTGCTTCTACCAGAACAAACGGAGACTGGTCAAGGGTGTAAGGGTGTAGGGTTCGGAAAGTGGGGAGCAGATAATACACCTCACAGAAAAGCATTCCCCATTTCAAAGTTGGAAATAGTCTCTGGGACTTTTATGGGGTGATGGGTGGAAGATTCTCACACTTGGAAACTTGGTCCCCAGGCTCGGAAAAGGACTGGCAGAGCTGAGAGTTTCTCCACCGTCTGGCTTGAGGTCTTCCTCTGGCCTGACCTCCTGCACCTGTTATCGCAGCAGTTCTACATGTGGAAATGGTGATAGGTGAAAGGGAGGGGGACGTGTCTGACTGCCTCGCCCTGGAACAGAAGATGAGGATAGGGTAGGAAGGCAGGTCGGCCAGGGCTTTGTTTACCCTGGGTATCAAAGTCCAGCAGAGGGAGGGAGTCTCCTTCCTGTGAGGGTCAGTGCCTTCCTTCTAGATTTTTTATTTTCTCTGTAATTAAAACAGTGTGTGTGTGTGTGTGTGTGTGTGAGTGTGTGTGTGTGCTCCATGTACACTGAGTGCTGACTGTGTGGGAATAAGCACACACAGAGGGCAAAGCTGCTGGTTTCTCTCATCTTGGCCTTGTTGCCTTGAGATGACACTTTCTCACAGAATGCTAAGCTACACATTTCAATGGGGCTGCCCGGCCAAGGAGCTCCTGGGATTCACCTGACTCTGCTCACTATACTTGGCCTCCCAGGTGAGGGGTTACACAAGTACAGGTAATGTCTGGGCTTCTGGAGATGTAGGGTGTGGTAGAGTGCAGTGGGTAAGATCCCTTGTCCTGCAAGCATGAGGACTTGAGTTCCAATCCCCAGTACCGAGTAAAACACACACATACACACACACATATACTTATAGACATACATATACATACACACAACACATACATATTCACACACACATATACACACATACCCACAATATAAACACATACAACACACATGCACATACCCACAATATAAACACATACAAACATATAGATAACACACACACAATATACACATATACACATACATGTAATATAAACACACACACACATATATGTACATACACACAATACACAAACACATGCACACACACACATAGAGCTGTATGTTGTTGCATATGCCTAGAGAAGTTCAGGCTTGAACACATACCTGTAGGTAGCAGCTTGCGTGAGTCCCTTGCATTCTGTCCCTTGGGACTTGGGAGAAGTACCCCATGTCTCACAGATCTGCATGAGGGTTTCTGCTGTGACCCTGCCATATAGCCCATCTGGCTCTACTTGCCTCAAGGACCCTAACACAAAGGCTGGGGCCAAGTTAGGTGTAGAATGCTGGATCCAGGTTGAAGTGGTCAGGCTAAGCCATGGAAGGATTGCTTTTCCCTGAAATCTGTCTTCTTCCAGTCCTCAGGATTTCAGGACCTGGTCTAAGATCCTGAACAGTCCCCATTCCTTTTTTTGTCTTTTTTTTTGGGGGGGTGGGGTTCGAGACAAGGTTTCTCTGTACAGCCCTGACTGTCCTGGAACTCACTCTGTAGACCAGGCTGGCCTTGAACTCAGAAATCTGCCTGCCTCTGCCTCCCAAGTGCTGGGATTAAAGGTGTGCGCCACCACCGCCCGGCCCCATTCCTTTCTTATTCAGGACCATTCTGACCACAGTTCACTGCCCTGAAGAGAGCAGATGTGCCTTATGAGGTGCTCCTGGGCCTGTTGCTCACTGGGTCCCACTAGTCACATGTACGGCTCCCTCAGCTTCAGTCACACCCAGTCGTCATCCGAGAGAACAGCAGAAACTCTTTCCTTCCCCCCCCCCCCCCCCAGGGATTTCTCAGTACCTCCTATCCTCCGCTCTGTAGATCTCATGAGAAGACATCATCTGCAGGCAGTGGAGAGAAGCATCCAGGTGGGTGTGCCATTCTCCATATGACCACCAGGGGCACTCAGTGTGTGAAACACGCCTGGCTAGCTGGGTGGCTGGAAATATTGAGGATCAGAATAGCCTTGTGGACACTGTTCTTGACCTAGAATCTTTAGAGCAACATCTATGTATTAGGACCAAGTTTACTTAACTGTCAGGTACAACGTGTTACCAAAATTCAAACCTTTAAAGTGATAGCAACCAGTGTCAAACTGAAGTTTCCAGCTAAAACAGCTACTCAGGTAAGCAGCAGGGTGACCGAGAGGAGCGCTGCCCTCCCGTCTCGGGTGTCTCTTGGGCTCTCAAGCGAAAGGAATCAGAACTACTCACTCTGGACAGTCTCGGCCTTAGAACTCTGAAGGTATCACCCACCTCCTGGTTGCCAATGACCCCTGACCTATGACCCCTGATCTCCTACAGCCCCCTCGTCTCCTAGCTTGTGCTCACACAGTGCTCACCCAATGCTCTCTCCTTTTTCATTCTCCTACATGCCTTGAACTCTCCAAACGCTTTGAGGACTTTCTTGTTTCCACACTAAGTGATGTGCATTTGTGATGATTTGTCATCCTCCTCTAGGCTGGAGAAACACTTCTGGGAAAGTGTTTGATGATGTCACCTTTTACCCTCTTTTGAAACTAGGCTGTTTTCCCCGATGTTATTTCATTTTACTTTTGCTTGAGGGCATCCTGAGCTGAGCTTCTGTTTGACTTGTCTCTTATTTTGATATCTCTCTTCTTGGTTTTGCTCCTTAACCACTGTATGTGTGCAAGTGTGCGTGTGTGTGTTGTTGTTATTGTGTATACATGTGGTCTTGTGTGTGCAGATGTGTCTGCAGGTGCACATGCACGTTGTTCTTTAGTTTTAGTTTTTGAGACAAGAGTATCTGACTAACCTGGGAGCTCATCAATTTGACGGCAACGCCTGGCCAGTGAGCTTCAGGGATCTGTCACTGTTACCCCGAACTAAGGCCCCAGGAGCCATCTGCCATTCTTGTACTTGGTTTTTAGATATAGACTTTTTAGCCATCTTTTGAGAGTTTTATGCATAAATGTATTTAACCATATTCACCCCCTCCCCTCCTTCTGGACCTCACATATCCCAAATCATATCCCAATCAAAAACCAATAGCCTGAGCCCAATCTGTTTACTCGGGTGTGGACCCATGGCTCTTTCTATGGGTTCCCGAGCCCTGAACTTACATCTTTGTGCTTGAGCAGTGGTCACTTTACCTGCAGAGCCATCGTCCCAGGGCTCTTTTGTTTTGAGACCATTTCTCAGTAGGGCCCATCCTGGCCTCAAACTCATAAGGCGGTCTAGCATCCCAAGTGCTGGCTACAGGGCATGCTATCAGGCCTGGTTCCTGTGAGGTCTTTTCACTCAGTTTCTTAGCTTACTCAAATTACCTCTCAATATTGGCTATTTACACTTTTGCTCTTTAAAATTTTTATGCTCAGACCAGTGAGATGGCTCAGCAGGTGAAGGTGACTGCCACCAAGCCTGACTGTCTAAGAGTTTACCCCTGGGACCCACATGGTGGAAGGAGAGAATCGAGTGACAGTTCCCTGTGATCTCTAATTGAGTCACACACACACACACACACACACACACACACACTTGTAAATATTACAAAGCCCGATTTTAACTCTCAAAACAATTCTGCTTCCCAAAGTGGCATCCCATCCTGTTGTCTGGAGGACACAAATGCTTTTCTCTGAATGACAGATTTTGTTTTGAACATGTTCTTCTTCCTTTACCCCTCGCCCTCCCACCCCTAAGCAGTCCCTTTCCTGTTGGGCCCCGGTCACATTCATGCTCTCAGGCTGGAAGAATACACCTGTCAGCACTCACACCAGGGTCTTGCAGCAAAGATGTTCCATCCCGCCCTTAGGAAAGTCCCTGCTGCAGGAAGGGTGTGGCAATCAGTCAGTCCTCTATCTACTGATAATGGCTTCTGATTCCAGCTCCATTGCTCGGAACTCTGACCTCACCTCGATCCCCTCAAGGACTCACAAGACAGGTTCAAGCTCGGTCTTAAATTTAACTCTGCTTGGAACTCATTCCACTTCTTGCCTTGGGATGCTGATAAATCTGAGAGATTCATAAGGGGGCTTATAAATCACATAAAAGAACGTATGACTGGTGTCTGAGCAAAAACTCTAATGTAAGTAAGCAACTTTCCATTTAGGCAAAACTAAATATTTGTAGAATTACTTCCATTTGACCTTTCCCTTAGGAGGCAAACGACTCATTCGTCCACTGACTCAAACCACATCTTCATAAACCATTCTCAAAAACAAACAAACAAAAAACAAACAACCCCAGGGGTGCAAGGCTCGTCTTTTCCTTTATTCAGTAGCCAGAGTGAGGCAATGTTCTCTGTTGGAACTACACTTTACACATGCTGCCCTAAATTACTGAAAACTCATGCCTGTGTTAACCATATAACACGGTTCCGGAAACTTCCTTTTCTCTTATAATTACAAATGGCAATGTATGCATCTTCTTCCATAAGTCTGATAGTAAAAATAATGTTTTTAACTTCCCACCTCCACCTCTTCTCATGGCCTCCAATGAGAGTCCTTGAGAGGATCGAGGTGAGGTCATGCTATGACCTACCTCTCTATCTCTAAATTAAAAGTGGCCAAATGTGAAGTTGTTTTCTATGTTGAATGATTATTAACAAACACACCTAGTAAGCACAGGGGGAATGCAAAGGACCTGGAGAAGTGCCAGGTGTTTCTGAGAGGGAGGGAGAGGCTGTGGTCCCTGGTGTAATGGTTTTATTTGTTAACCCAACACACTCTAAAATCCCCTTGGGAGGGAGTTTCAATGAGGAATTGTCTTAAGTCAGGTTGACCTGTGGACCTGTCTGGGCGTTGCCTTAAGTTAATCGATGTGGGAAGTTCCAGCCCACTGTGGGCAACACCATTCCCTATGGGGTGGGGGGTGTGTGATGGTGTCCTAAATTGTATAAACACATCTATAGAAGTTTAATTTATGAATTCGGCAAGTATAATTAATAATAGAATTATAATATGCTGTGATAAAGGTTATGTGAACATGGTCTTTCACAAAACATTGTTTTATCTTTTCAGTTAGAGGTGGTTCTTAACCTGTGGCTCAAGACCCCCATTGGGAGGTTGGACGACCTTCTCACAGGGCTTGCCTATCAGGTATCCTGCATATCAGATATTTACATTACGATTCACAACGGTAGCAAGACTACTGGAAGGAAGTAGCAACAAAATATTTTATGGTTGGGTGGGGTCATTACAACACGAGAAATTGTATTAAAGGGTCACAGCATGAGGAAGGCTGAGAACCACTGACATAGGGGAGGCGCTTTTTAGCTTCTAGGGCATATACTACTTGTCTGTACCGTTGCTAAAGCTTTTGGGTGCGTGGATGGGGAAGCTCTGTAATACTTCAATAGTCATGTGACTATTGAGACAGGTATGGTGTAATTGATGGATGGGTACTCTAGCCAAGGGATGAATCCCATTCAAGTGCAGGACAGAGTAGGTGGTTGAGACTTTACTATGTATGAGGCTTAATTTTTATTGTTAACTTGACAGGATCTAGAATCAAAGAGGACAGGCCTGTGTGGAATTTTTCTAGATTAGGTTAATTAAAATGGAAAGGCCTCAAGGGACCGTGGGAGGTATCATTCCACGGACTGGGATTCTAGACCACATAAAAAAGACTAAAGTGAGCACCATAACTTGTTGCTCTCTGTCCCCTGGTTTTGGTCACAATTCGACTTGTGCCCTCAAATGCTTTGCCAAGACAAACCCTTCTGTAAATGCTTTGGTGAGGTATTTTGTCAGAGAGACAAGAAAAGCAACTAATATAGTACATCATGTAGCTCAGAAAGGCATGGAATTCAAAACTGACACGTTCATTTCTGCAATTTTCCATTTAGTATTTCAGGGTCACGGCTGATTCCAAATGGTTGAAACCACAGATAAGGTGGGCCTGCTTTCTAAGAGGTCACACACTCCCTCCAAAAAACTCAAGAGTTAAATTCCAAGTGAGGTTTCTTTTTTTTCTCTAATGTTAGTCCTCAAGTGCTAACAATGCAGTTTCCCGTTTCACATGTATGGGTGGCTTCAGTGTGAATCCTTGTGTACAAAGATGTCTCTGAGGAATCCTGGTGCTCTTGCTCTGCTGCCCCTGAAGGCCTGTACACCCCCTGGTGTGTCTTGTGAGCGTCGCCACCTGCACTCCAATACACCAAATCAATTGTACCCACTGCTGATGTTTTTTTCCTAAATTATTCAACAGTATATTGTTTTACATCTCCCTCAGCACCTGCCAGATCCTTCCCATCTCCCTATCCACCCAACTTTCTCTTTACTGAAAAACAAAATCAGAAAACCAAACCAAACCAAGAAACAAACAAACAAACAAAAAAACCCCAAAACAAAAGACTAATTAGAACAAAATGTGCCCCAAACAACCAACCCAATAAAATTTAACAAAAAGTCCCCCAAAATATCAGAGTTTGTTTTGTGTTGGCCAACAGCTCCTGCACACGCGGCCTGCCCTGGAGTGTGCTTCACTGGAGAGAACTGCCCTTATGTTTACCAGCTGCAGGAAACTCCTTGGTTTCCCTTGGATACCCTGTGTGATGTGACCGTGTGTACAGGCCTTGCGTGTGCTGCCAGTCTCTGTGAATTCATACGGCCTTCAGTTCTGTTTTGTCTAGAAGACACCATTTCCTTGGAGTCATCCTTCCCCTCTCGCTCTTAGAATCTTCTGCCTCCTCTTCCACACAGATCCCAGAGCCTTGATGGGAAGGGTCTGCTAAGGATATCTTTAGGACTGAGTTCTCTGCATACTGGCCAGTTGTGGGTCTCTGTGTCAATTCCTGTCTACTGCCAGAAGCTTCTCTGAGGAGGACGGAGGCGCTGATCTATGGGTATTGTGGTACGACATTCAGAGCCATTTCACTGCTCTGCTCCTTTAGCAGAATAATATTAGGTCCCCTTCCCCCAAGAGTCCATGATCTCTCTAGTGTCCAGTTCTTAATTACATTAGGAGTGTTAGGCGTGTAGGTTCCATCTTATGGACTGGGTTTTAAATACAATCAATATTGGTTGGTTACTTCCGTAACATTTGTCCCATAACACTATTGCTCCAGTGCATATTGTAGGCAGGTCTGTTGTAGGTCTTGGGGTTTGTATCTGGGTATTTCTGATGGTTTCCCTTCTCCTCCAGCAGCGTGAAGAGCCCCTTCAGGCCCCATGAACACTAGTCAGTGGGTGCCACCGGCTCAACGTCTCCATGTTCTATTGCGTAAGTAAATGCTGTCTTCTGCTATTGGACCTTAGTATCACATGGTGGAGAACAACCAATAGATAGCCTGTGATGTTTGGGGTCATTATGGGGTCCCTTTGAGCAGCAACTCAACAAGACGGAACCCACTCCTGGCACTCGAGGTTTTACTTGGTGTTATCTAGCTGTGGCTTTGTCTCCCTTATTATCTGTTGATTTCATTTGTGTGTATTTGTGTGTGTGTGTGTGTGATGTATGTGTACACACACACATATATGAAGCTTTATAGTAGTTTCCATGTGGTGTTCAAATGGCCTTCAGTGTTAGATGTTGCTCCATATTAATTTTAGAATTAACGTTTTGCAGTGCTGGAGCCTGAACTTAAGGCCTCATACACCTTAAGTCGGCACTCTCCATGGAGCTGTGCCCCCATTCAGGATGCTGTAAACTGCCTTGAGCTTCGGCTCGTCAATAGGGTATGTATGCAATGCTGGCTCAGATCTTTGTCAAACCACTATCAGACCTGGATGCCAATGGCCAGCCTGCCTGCCGCCCTGTACACAGTCCAAGTGGCCCCTTCTGCCTTCTGCCTTTCAGGCAGGGCTCTCCTCCTCCCCCCGCCCCGCCCCCTCTGGGTCACTGTCCACCAGCCACACCAACTGTCCTGTTTACCTTCCTGCTACCTGCTGCTAATGTTTCACTTTTCTATCTTGGACTGTTTCTACCCTCAGACTGAAACTCAAATTCTCTCAGCATGCACACATGGGAGTACAAGCTTGAGGACAGCCAGTGTCACAATGGGGTGACCGTCTCAAACCAAAACAGAAAAGGATGTGGACAAGTGTTTGCGTGACTTTTCATGTTTACATTTTCTGTAGTCTGTGGTCTAACTGGAAGACCTATGCACTAGGATCTGTTGTTTGAAATATTCTCTGGCTCTTTACCTTTCTCCTGAAACATTAGACTGTTACACTCTTGCCGCATTCCTTAGCAATCTGGCCCATTCCTCAACACGACATAAAAAGTACCTGAGCTGCTATTTCTGGTGAGGAATAAACAGGGGTGAGGACAGCTGACCTCTGAGCGCGGGGTGCCTGGCTTCTGCGGTTCCATCTCCCCTAAAAGCGAACATGGAAGAACTTTCCAAAGGCTAAAGTTACAGAACATACATATCTCATTAACAAAGCAGTCAATTCCCTTTATTTTTAAAATTTTATGTACACATATGAATGATCTGTATAATGTACATTCAATATAGAAAGCTTTATATATTTGATAAGGTATAGAACATTTCACAATTACACTAATCTCTTACATAACATCTTGACATCCACTTTTAGTTTTAATTTTTTCGTACAAGCTCCTTGTCGTTCAGTTTGGTGAAGCCTGTCATACACACCGGTGTGCACCACACTCTCAGAGCTAATGACTGAGCATCTGGTCACGGGTGGAGGGACAGAAATCTAATGTCTGACGATTAGAGGAAGACGGTCATAGAGACCTGGTGCAGGAGAGAGAGGTGCCCTTTTCTGGGGATAAGATTTAGCCCAATGTTTGTAGACTGCAGCTTAATCCCACAGTCACAGTAATTAAAAAAAAACATTATAAAAACTAGGAAGAAAGTTTGTCTTTTTGATTCACAGTCTTGTAAACAGATATAAAGGAACAAAATGTGCTTACATACATCAAGAAGAAGAAATTCTTGTGTACCCAGGTGGCTGACCCACAGAGTGCTTTCTCAGAACGTGATACGTCAGAATCATGGACTCTTCTCCTAAATAAAAATCTATTTATAGAAAAAGGAATAACACTGTCATGAAACCAGGAGAAAGGCAGCGGAGTCTGTCACAACATGTTGGAGGAATGTGGGCGCAGTACTGGCCTTTCAGCATTTACTGTTTCTGAGTCTTTCAAGTCTGATAGCCAAGGTCTCCCGCCTCGTGGTCTACAGGAGGTGGCAGGTTAGACATGGCTGATGAGGATGTACCTGCCGTAAGGTAGCCAGCAACTCCAGGTCCTGCAAGAGAGAAAGGAAAGCAGGCATTTCTGTATCAGTCAGGTAGACACGGGGTCCAGCGCCCAGTACAGACCACTGGAAAGCTCCAAGTATTATCTACATGTTTAACTGTCTCAGCAGGCAGCGGTATGATACCTATGTATGTTCATGGCTTTTATTACGACACAATTAGAATAATTTCAAAATTCATGCAGTAACACTAGTGTAAAAACAGGGAATTTCCCCTCTTTTCACACCTGGGAAGTTCAATTTTACAAAAAAAAAAAAAAAAAAAAAAAAAAATCCAGGGTACTTAAGAGCTATGTTACATGGAAACATGGGAACAAGCAGATGGCGGACGCCCTCCCCAACACAACTGGATTCTTGACTTAAGCGGTGTCTGAGATGGACACTCTAGGTAACCTGTTTTCACTTAGTGCAAAGAAAGGCCACTTTAATAAGCGACACCCAGTGAACACAGCTCACTATGTAAGGTCTCTTTGAAGAGGAAGGCTCTGGACATTCTTCTCATAGGTCAAAAGCATGCTCCCAAAGGAGACATTAGCATTTTAGATGTAGTCTCCACGTGTGTTCTGTGACTAAAAGTCTCTATCGCATGAAAAGGTGGCACTTGGAAGCAAGCTTGTCAGCAGTCCTGGGGCTTTGGCCTCTGGAGCTGACTGACTTTGAGCACCACACAATGGAACAAGCGTTTGCAAGAGAAGCTGGCTTAGCGCTGCACAGGGGCCGTGCTTAGCTGAGTCAGAGGAAACATGGCAATGTGTACACTGGAGGGTCAGGACAGGAACGGTGGTGCGAGCAGCATGCATTGAGCAAAAGGTTTCTCTACCTGCTTCAGAGAGCTACACAGAAGTTAGCAAGCTGCCTGGCAGAGCAGCTCTAAAGCCCACTCCTGAGGTGAAGGGGACTGCTGCCAGTTAGAAGGGAAGGAGAGACACCTGGGGGAAAAAAGAAATGTAAGCAGCAAGGGAGTCTGAGGATGTGCACACAGCAGGGCAATCTGATGCAGGGAAAGGCAACAGGACTGATGTAGGACAGAGGCCAAAATTCACTTCCGTCTCATTTCTCAGCTTCTGAGCACTGACTGTGGGTGTGAAATGGCTGTCACACACTGTGCCAGTGCTGGTGAGGCCACAGGTGACTGTCTGCATGAGCTGGGACGAAAGCTAACCAGAGTGCCTGGGTCTTGGGCGTCAAGTAGTTTTAACACTTACTAAAAGGATTTTCCCTTCTTTAGGTCTTGGGAGCCTACACTACCAACTCTCACCTTCCCCTGCTCAGGAAAAAAGACCACCAAACAAACTGGTCCATCAGTACAGCTCAGAGCCAAAGCACCACATTGCTCTCAACTGTAGACAGGTCCAGATGAGCGAAACCACAAACACTATGGAGGGGTGTGGTTCTTAAATAATTCAGACTGTGGACTATGATGGTTAGAATGGTCCCCTCACAGAAGAACCTCTGAGCATGTCTGTGGGGGGTTGTCTCAATTATATTAATGGAGGTGGGAGACGGGTCCACTGTGGGTGGCACCATTCCCTCAGCAGGAATCTGAGCTGATATAAAATGGAGAGAGGAGCCGAGCACTAGCATGCACACATTCATCTCCTGCTGACGGTATGTAATGTGACCAACTGCTTCAGGATCCTGCTGTACTGACTTCTCCACGATGGACTGGGCCTTCAACAGCTAATATAAACCCTTTCTCCTCTAAGTTGCTTTTGTCAGGGTATTTTTTTTTTCATGGTGATAGAAAAAAGAAACCAAGACATGGGCTCAATTTGATTCTTATCAAAATAGGGGGTTATGGCACCAAACCCTGAATGCTAATATTAAAGTAGGCATCACTGAAGTCACTGGGGAGTCTTGGGCAAACTCACAAGGGTGGTGAGGTACTGTCAGAAGCTGGGCCCTTGAAGCACAGGTGGGCAATCCTTTCAAAGGAGCAAAGTTAGTGGGAAAATCTAAGTAACTAACATCTCAAAAGAGCGTTCCAGTGTGGGGGATGAGGTGTCAGGAATGGTGAAGATCATGGCAAGCATGGCTCACAGCTCCGCCTGTCCAGTATGAACCGCTTACAGGCTTCTCACAACACACAAGTCCCAGCCCTTCCTGGGGATGAGGGTGGAGTTATACCACTGCTGCTTGGCTGTGCCCGTGCAGATGTTTGTCAACTGCAGTTCCTGCAGCTATCACTGCTGCTTCCTAGAGGCCTCACTCATCCAGGGATGTGGGTGAAAGAAAAGGCACCGACAGGACACCTCTCTCTTCTTGCATGCTGCCCCCAACTCCAGGACCACAGCAGGTCCAGGTCTCTGAAGAGAAATCCCATCTGCTCTAACCACGGCCCCGGCTACAGGATCGGGGTCAGGGACACCTTCTACTTGAACTTGATGAGCTGGGTGTGCAGGGAACAAGCCGCCTCATGTGAGGCTCCTGAAGAGCAGCCTTCAACTGCACAGTGCCACTGCTGCAACAACTCCATTCTGGGCTGAGAAACCCAGGCCGTTTCCCCAACTACACCATACTTACACTGAGAAACACGCTGAGGAAGCCTTGGTGGGTGCAAATACACTCCTACGTAGATTACAGTTTGTTCTGAGAGAGGCAGGCGTCAGGCAGTCCAACACCACACTCTGGGTATCTCTCCATAGAAAACAGTAGGACAGTAGGACACAACCACAGGACCAACAGCAAAGTCCAGATGCTTACGGACTGAGGGCTCAGTCCAAGTTATGAGGAGCGACTGATATTAAAGTGGTCACAGAAGGGGAAACAGCTGTGTCCTGGCTAAGTGGGGAATTAAAAAAGTGAACCATTTTCCAAATCTAATAGATTTGAAAATCTGAGAACCAAATCTTTATGATTCTTACAGACTTCTAGGAGAACAATCAGGATTATTAAAACAATGGAGCTGTGTGGGGAAAACTGGCTGCTAACA
The DNA here is from genome assembly GCA_036184795.1 of Tokudaia tokunoshimensis. Taxonomy (NCBI): domain Eukaryota; kingdom Metazoa; phylum Chordata; class Mammalia; order Rodentia; family Muridae; genus Tokudaia; species Tokudaia tokunoshimensis. The sequence goes on from BTHU01000008.1 coordinate 105,336,081, forward strand.
TTTTTCTCTTTATCTCCATCAACTCTGGTTAGAAAACCATGTGGGGCTGCTATCTACTTACATGCTATCATTTCAGGCAGGTGCAAGTTACTTCCTACTCATTAGTCTAAATTCACACTGAAGACCTTTAGAAGAGATGGTATGCTTGGCCTTTAGTACAGCAACTTAATACTGTTTCTTTTCATGCCAAAGTCAATGAAGAAAAGGATGGTTTTAAATTACCAGGCAGCTTGTATGTCAAAGCATTATGTAGTGTCTGTGGAGCCCTTAGTAGTCTTATTTGTAACAGCACTGACATATTATCCCCATGTGAAAGACACTTAGCAAAATGGCACTGAAAATGTTTAAGAAAAAAATCTATACACAATTATTTGAAACATCTCTGTTTAGACAGAAAGCAGACGAGGCAATCAGGTTTCGGATACAGACAGTCTTTTTTTTGGGGTGGGGAGAGATGGTTTCGAGACAGGGTTTCTCTGTATAGCCCTGGCTGTTCTGGAACTCACTCTGTAGACCAGGCTGGCCTCAAACTTAGAAATCCGCCTGCCTCTGCCTCCCAAGTGCTGGGATTAAAGGCGTGCGCCACCACTGCCCAGCTTAAAAGATTTATTTATTATGTATATAACATTCTGCCTGCATGTATACCCGCAATCCAGAAGAGGACACCAAATCCCATTACAGATGGTTGTGAGACACCATGTAGTTGCTGGGAACTGAACTCAGGACCTCTGGAAGAACAGACAGTGCTCTTAACCTCTGAGCCATCTCTCCAGCCCTAGATACAGACATTCTTTTCATATTCAAATTAAACAATTAAGCACAGACACACCACACATCTAACCTACAGTTTCTAACTCACCAGATCAAAGCTAACAAACACAACATCAACACTGTGCTCCAACTGAACTTATGATGTGCTCACAGCACCCCACTCCCGGCAGCCAGATGTCGAGGTAACGCTAGCAATGCTATTTTAAGTCTGCTCAGGGCAGAAAGACAGCCTGAGGCTTCTGTGAGGTGTCTTAAGGTCTGACTTACCTGTGAGGTATCCTGCTGTTTGCGAGTCAGAAATGAACAAATCATGTTTCTGGTCTTTGAAGGCACTCCAGACTGAAGATCGAGAGAGGATTTCATTCACCTGGAGAAGGAAAGCAACCCCTACTTAGCATGATTATGTTAGGAACTAGTCATGAAAAGATTGAACCAAGAAGGAAACATAATTTCCAAAGTCAGAAAGCCACTGGGAAAGAACCAGGGCCTGGTGTGTATCACACAGAGTCCCAGGCAGGCCCTGTGCAGCGCACACCTCACTGAAGCAGACCTCAGAGGGGCTGGGAAGAAGATGCTGAAATTGGGAGTTACAACCTTCAATCAGCCTTTCTTTCAAAGGATGGGCTGTGTCTTTGAGGAGATCATGAACAACACACGAGAAAGTACATAGACAAAACATCAGAGTGTCACATAGAAAATGGGTATTCTATGAAAAAGGTGTGTGTGTGTGTGTGTGTGTGTGTGTGTGTGTGTGTGTGTGTGTACAAGACTGAGATGGAAAGTAAAAGTGTATGTATAGAAAATGCCAACTGACAGAAAACGTCAACTGATGAGGCACAGACCCAGAGGACACACTCCAGAGTCTGTCTGTCCAGCAGTGTGTGTGCGCACTGCAGCCCAGCTCTTTGAGCATCGGCACCCTGGCAGCAGCATTCCAGCCTGGGCAGGAAGCAAGGCGCATGGGCGTCTGAGAAGGATGGAGAGTCCTGGCTTTAGAAGCCGATGTCCATTTGTCTCCCTTTGAAGTGGAGGGTGGGTGTCAGAGCCACTTGCCTGGTTTCATTCCTAGACATTGCCAATGCAGGTCAGGGGAAGACAAGTGGGACACAGGGAGCCTCACTTGCTATGCAGAACTCAGACATCAGTTAAGGACTGAAGCCACATCTGCCACCTGTCTTCTTTAGTGCCATTTTAAATGATTCCAATACTGAGAAAAAGCCAGAGGCATAAAAAAAAAGTCTTTTCCTGATAGACTGAAGCCTAATTTCACTGAGGGAAAGTTTAGTAAACTAAGCATAAAAAGATTCACACACAGAAATGTTCCAAACCTTCACTGGGATGAATGGGCAAAGAGAATGTAGCAATTATATACACAATGAAAAACTTAAAGAAATGAAACATTTTAATATATCCCACAACAGTGACAAATCCCAATGTTAAAATGAAACATGTAGAACAGACAGACCCATATTCAGAAGACAGAGTAGTGGCTGCAATGGTGGAGCTATGGGATAAAGAGTGAGACGGTCACAGGGTATCCCTGTGCCTGGGAGCGAGGAAGGCTGGCGTTATCACGGTGCTGCTGAGGTGGGACAGGCCATTTAGTTGTTCATTATAGTTGACCTCATGTTATGTGTGAAGGCTAGCACTATCAACTTACGACAATCTGGACCAGTGGTTCTCAACCTGTGGGTGGTCACCACTGGAAAACACCTATTTCCACTGGTCTCAGGAACTCAAGACTCTGCTCAGTAGCAAAATTACAGTTATAAAGTATCAATGAAAATACATTTATGGTTGGGGGTTGCTAAGACCATTGGAAATAAGTGTTTTCTGATGGTGAATCAGGTTGAGAACTGCTGCTCCAGAATAACCTGGATATGACTGTGGGGGACTGTCTAAATTGCCTTAATTGAAGTAGGAAAATCTGTTCTGAACATGTGGAAGTCTTTGGAGATGGCTTGCAGGAGGAATCTGAAGAATTTGAAGTATGGATTAGAAAACTCCTGAAAACTCCTGAAAAGAGAGCACAGTGGGATACTCTGGCCAGATACGGAAGACAAGAATGCAGAGAGAAATTAGGAAGAGGCAGGGCCCAACTCATGAGCTTTCTGAAGAGAACAAGGACTTAGTCAGGAGCTGGGCTGGGGACATTTCTGTGATGTTTTGGCCAAGACTCTGGTCTAATCATTCTGCCCATGTTCTGAGAACTTGGATGAAGTTTAGGTTAAAGATAATAGACGAATTCATATGGCAGGAGATTCCCAAAAAGGAGAACATTCAGGCTGATGCTAAATAGGTTAGTATCACTAAAAAGAAGTTTGCCATGCTGCACCTGGACAATAGAAAACATGTCCCTGGGCAAAATCCCGGCCCTCAGAGATCTATCTCGTGATGCTCCAGGTTCATTTAAGGAAAGAGAGCCTACACTGAATGGATTTCCTGTTCCTCAAGAACAACCCCCTGCAAGTGTTTCCTCAGAGTCAACGCACAGAATCAAATGCAGTTGTGTTCCTTGGGGACACCTGAGCTGGTGACAGAACCTGGCAGTAGCATCCATACAGGACTGATTTTGAAGACACGAAAGAAAACAAGATTCAAGGAGGTCATTAGAGCACCTACAGCTAGACTGGGTTCTTAGGTGGGTGTCCCCGGGAAGCCACCGCAGGCATGAGGCTGTGAGAGCCTAAGATGCGGTGGAGCCCTGGATCCATGGGGAGCTGCAGGAGAGAAGAGGGGAAGCAACTTAAGCTCTTTGGAGGCAGAGCCTCTTATCACAAGCCTCTGAGGGTGCAATGGAGCTGGGCTTTCTTGTTCACTATGTGGAATCTGATCTTGCTTTGGTCTGCTCATTCCTTGCTAAGCCTGGGTGCTCTTGTTTGTGTCATTATATGCATATAATTTGATTTCACCTTTATAGAAACACACAGATAAGGCACTTTAGACTGTTGATAACCATGGGGACTTTTAAGAAGTTGAACTGAGTATATTTCATGTAATAACATGGTCATAAGTCTCTGTGGACAGACAGTGGAAGATTAAGGCTTAAAAATTATGTATTTGCGGCAAGGTGACAAGGGGTGGCGTTGTGGTGGTTAGTGTGAATTGTCGACTTCAATGTACAGTCAAGATTCCAAAGAATTTTGGCTCACCCTGGAGATAGGCTCTGGGCCATGTCTGTGGAGAACTGCCTGGAATGGCTTAACTGATGTGGAAGGACCTGCTCACCCGATGCACCTCTCCCTGGTGGGCTCTTGGATTGAAGTAGAAGAAAGTTACTGAGCAGCAGCAGAGACTGATTTACTGCTCTGTTTCCTGACTGGGAATACAATGTGCCCAGCTGCTTCGAGCTCCTGGCACCCAGATTATCAGCCACAATGGACCCCACACATGAGCCAGTGTAAGCCCTTCTCCCTAAAACTGCCAGAGTAGTTTATCAAAGCAACAGGAGAGGAAGCTGCAGATATCACTTGATGAAGAGGATGGAATCTTCAGTTGCAACAGTAACAGAGGGGCTAGAGAGAAGCTCAAGGTGCCTTCTGCTGAGCGTGACAACCTGAATTCAACCTTCAGGACCTACATAGTGTACGGAGAGAACAGACTCCTGCAAACGGTCCCCTGACCTCCAGATGTGAGTTCTGGCGTGTATGTACTTGTACAGGCATGTGCATGCGCACACACATACATCTTGTTAAGATAAAGTGAAGATGAAAAGTGAATCCTTCAGAGGCCTGACATCATATGTGCAGCTGAAACATTTAACACAGCTGTTCTGTAAAGGAAAAGAAACTAGCACTTTATGATCACTAATAAAAACATTTAAAATGAGGCTCAGATCTTTTAAATGGCACCTGATTCTATACTAAGTATTTCAAATTCATCCACACTAAGACTTCTACTTGTTTTCTTCTTGAAATGCAGAACATACTGTCACTATGCAGAAAAAGAATCCTCCTGCAAGTCTTTTGGCGACAAGATTGTGATTTCCTGCAGCTGTGAAGCAGCTATGCAAAACTAACGCTAGACACCCCTGTAAGCGACTTAAATGCAGGTTCTCAGCTCGCTGACAGCCAAGCTCCTGCCTTTGAAGACACTTTATAGTCAGGAGCACAGCGGTGTTTTTGGCACACTCACCTGTTCTCCATACTGCAGACTTCGAGTCATTGCCTTTAGAGCTTTGACAATCTGGGCCTTGGTGGCGGCAGGACTGTCGAGGTTTTCAAGGCCTACACCTTCAAGCAGCTTTAAGAGGTACGGGACCAACTCTGCTTTCAAAGCCTGGAACAAATAGTCAACATCCATGTGAGCACAATGAAGAAAATGTCCATCAGCTACCAAAGATGTAATTTCACCATGAGGATCATATCTACAGCAGGGCAGCCTGTTCTTAGCATTTCAATGCAGATGCAGATTTTTTTATTTTAGTATTAAATAGAAACAGCATTCTTATATAAAGTGATTTTTACTCAGTTTTACCAACTGCTCTAAGGCTATGCATCAATTATATAATCTTCCCAACACTGAATAAAGCACAATTATTATTTCAGATAAGAAAATCATCGCACACAGGGAAAACAAGTGTACACCACAAAGCTGGGCATGAGAGAACCTTCATCTGGACCCAGGAGGGGCAGAGCCAGGCTTTAAGCCACAGTAGTAGGTCTGCCTTCACTAATGGTGTCACTCTAAACAGGCAACAGCCTCTGAAGTACTCTATGACCTTTGGATCCTCCTACAACACACTCTCTGCAGTCATCACGGAGCTATCAGCCTGTTAAGAGCTAAATAACAACATGGTGTCGCACAATTTTCTCAGAATCCAGAGAGGTGGGAGTAAATGTGGTGTGCACAGAGAGATGAGCCTGACGTTGGCTTCACTTCAGGGGAGAAGGGTGGGCAGAGTGCAGTCAATGGTCAGGCCTGCGACCTGAGCCTCTCACACCAGCCACTAGCTTACATCAGCCACGTCAGGTTTATGCCCACTTAGTACCTTTGCCTGTTTACAGAGGGTGGAGGGCTGGGTTGGGGGAGAAGTTGAAAAAGAGGTCAGGGGAAGCAGAGGCCCATGTACAGATGTGGGGGGTTTGTCTCCAGTTTAAGGGCAGCAGATGTCACTTTGTCATCTAGCAGGGTTTGCTGTCAAAGGTGAATGACAAGTTTTTTATTACTTTCATATATTTTATGGGAAAAGTGATGTGAAGGTGTATCTGTACAATGTAGAATGGGTAGAATCAGCATACTTTCAAGTATCTTTTATTATGGTGAGGACACCTAAATGTACTCTTAGTGGTTCTGGCAATATGTGGCACACCACAATCGGCTGCAGTTCCCACAGAGCAACAGGACCCACAAACCGAAGCTTTCTACCTGCGAGGCTATGTGGTATTTGCGCCCAGAGTAAGAAAGCTCGCTTTTGACTGACTTTACACTACTCTTTCCCTTCAATGTCTGTGTCCACTGATATCCACTCGGTCTGATTTCTACTAGGTGAGGGGAGTCTTTAGGCTCAACATGAGTCTAAAGAAACAAGGAATGAATGAACAGAACCCAAAGAGAATGAAGTAATTTTTATAAAGAAGCTAAGAGTGAATGCAAAAAAGAAAAAAGAGGAAGCTGGTGAGCATTAACCTCTGTGTGAGCGTCCACAGAGTCCTAAGGCCCCGCACAGGACGCCTGTCGGTCTAGCAGACCTGCTTTCCCGAAACTATTCAGAGTCACTTACCTGTGCCACTAATTCACTCTGCTCCTTCTGGAACATCCGATTAATTGCTTCACAGGCCAGACCCACAGTATCTGCTCGCTTTTTCATCCCATTCATCAGGGGGCCAATGGTCTCCAAAGATGCCATGGCTCGAACACACAGCTAAGAGCCCGAAAAACAAGGATACTTGTAGAGCATACTAGTATACAGAGCAAGGTAAGTTCTATAGGGACAAAATGCAATTTAAATCCTATTTTGCTGTTTGTGAGGGAATTCAGTTCCATCTCTACTGATAGAAAAACGCACAGCAGAATAGGATGTTAGCCTCTGAAGTGCCATCAAAGAGAGTACACAAACTGGAGCTCTAGGCTCCCGAGCGAACTCATCAGTACCTCGTTGTCAGACAGGACGTGAATCACCCGAACTGCACTCTTAGGAATGGCACTGTTTCTGTGATTCATCGCCTGGATAACTTTGGGAAGATGGCCCAATGGCGGGACTTGATCTGCCAACTGAGGCTGTGCACTGAAGAGACAAACTGTGGCCATGGTCAATGTTTCCAGAGTCTCTCCCTGGGAAGATGAAGAAGAAGAACAACAACAAAAATCAGAGCCAATAAACCATAAAGGAGTGAAAAAAATTCTTAAATTGCCTTAATACATTTGTTCAACACTAGGGACTAATAAATTCTAAGCGCGGACACCTGAAATCCAACTCACACATCTTAGAGCAGCAAACTTTCTCTTTGATAAAAGGCACAAATCTAAGGACCTAAGAATGTGCCATTGCATTCTAACAAGTCCTCATTGTCCAGGTATACTGTGTTTTTATGACAGAGGTAAAAGATGACTTCTAAATGGCTATGTGAGAATTTAAAACCAGGTTACACACATGCTACTGTGATATACATGTTACACACATGCTACTGTGATACACAGGTTACACACACGCTACTGTGATACACAGGTTACACACACGCTACTGTGATACACAGGTTACACACACGCTACTGTGATACACAGGTTACACACATGCTACTGTGATACACAGGTTACACACATGCTACTGTGATATAGCAGCAAGAATCCAAGAGGAGAGCCGGGCGGTGGTGGTGCACGCCTTTAATCCCAGCACGTGGGAGGCAGAGGCAGGAGGATTTCTGAGTTCGAGGCCAGCCTGGTCTACAGAGTGAGCTCCAGGACAGCCAGGGCTACACAGAGAAACCCTGTCTCGGAAAACCAAAGAATCCGAGAGGATACCAAAGCAGCCTAGTGCTTCTCCAAGTTCTATGGAAATTCCTATCGTATGCCAGCAACCCCGTAACTGATATGTTTCAATCCAGAACTGCCTTAGATCTTACGGTGTTTACACAGACATTACTACCTGGCTTTGGGGCTCATCGGGATACTTAAGGGCTCTGATTTTAGAGCATCTGAGACTTTCTAGTTTTCAGAATAGAAATGTTTGACCTATGTTTAATAGATCTAGCTACCATTATTATAGATCTTCTGACTGTAGATCATGGCCTCTTTCTCTCTCTCTCTCTCTCTCTCTCTCTCTCTCTCTCTCTCACACACACACACACACACACATACAGCAAATGCTTCTGAAAGGAACACAGAAATCAGAATATGGCCTACAAAGAGAGGTGACACATGAGAACATTCTTACATGTGTTCCCTATTTTAGCCTCTGAGGATCTCCACTCTCCCCTCTGTCCCCTCTGTCACTTAGAGACTGGGGATTGAGCACAGGCCTCCTGAATACTAAGTGTTTTACAATCGAGTTACATGCCTGGTGCTGGGGGTTTTATGCTACAAGAAACCATGTGACAGCAGAACTATCAGTATCAGAGAAACACAGCTGTGAAAGAGAACACTGGCAAATATTTGGCATACTAATCCTATTTTTAAGCTGATTTGTGTGTCTGAGTATTTTGCCTGCACATATGTTTGTATATCATATGTATCATGTGTGTAGTTCCTGCAGAGGCCAGAGAGGAATGAGATCACCAGGCCCTCTGTAAGAGAAGCAAGGGCTCTTAACTGCAGAGCAATCTCTTAGCCCCACTTAAAATTTTATTTTTAAGTTTTTTTTCACTAAGCTAATGATAGTTACAATTTCCAAGGTCTTAAATGTGGTAGACATTAAGCCAGGTATTCCGTGCACATTAACTCATTTCAACCTCAGCCTCATGGGTAGGCAAAACTGCACACAGCAATTAAGGCAGATTCAACAACCACAGAGCTAATTCCAGTAGACTGGGGTGGTCCAGAACCATCTAACTAAATAGCCTGGGCTCTTAAATTTAGCCTGCTCTATGCTGATGAATTCAGCAATGATTGGTCTCTGTACTTTTTTTTTTTTTTTTTTTTGGTTTTTCGAGACAGGGTTTCTCTGTGTAGCCCTGGCTGTCCCGGAACTCACTTTGTAGACCAGGCTGGCCTCGAACTCAGAAATCCTCCTGCCTCTGCCTCCCAAGTGCTGGGATTAAAGGCATGCGCCACCACCGCCCGGCTGGTCTCTGTACTTTTTAATCTAAACATTTGGTCAGCGTATGTATTAGTACTATCAAGAAGACTGACCTGAACACTAGGCCCAAGACCATGCCTTCACTTCTGTTATCCTAGCAGCCTCTGGTGGTGAGGACAGGCACAGCCCACTCACCCAGGTACTGTTCCAGCCCTGCTGACAGTTTCTGTGGTGAGGGTTATGCCTGCCAGACACAAAATGTGCAGGGAAGAAGAGCCTTTCACAGTTTCAGAGAACAACTTAATATTTAATGTTTCTCTTCAGCTATGTATGGGTAGGAAAACCTTTAGAGTGTTGACAATTGTTAAGAAAAAGCATTTTCTCAATATATGCAGCTCTAACTTTGTTTCATAAACAACCACTTTACTGAAGGGTTTCACTACTGAGCTAACATTCTCTCTCTCTCCCTCACCATGTGCATGTGGATTCAAATGCACCTGCTCTCATGAGTTTTGCTTTCTTTCATGCAGTGCTGGGCACCACCCTCAGAGCATGCACATGCAAGGTAAACACTCCACCACCACAGAGCCTGGCCCTACAGCTGTGATCCGAGTGAGGCAGCCCATCTCCCTGGTCAGTGAGGAAAAGGTTCTGAGGGAAACATAACTAGTATATTTAGCAACTATTCGTTGATGAGGCTTACGTGAGGATTGTTCTTCTCCAGGAGCTCAGTCAGTTTTTCTAACAGTGCAATAAGAAACTCTCTGGGTTTTCTCAGCACCCAAGCTGGCTGTGCAATAAAGATCCTTAAGAAAACTCCTCCCACAGCAAGTTCACCCTCTGCTTCTCCAAACACCACAGCGAAATCTTCAGGCAGCTTTAAAGAGAGGAGAAAGAATCACTAGTAAGCCATCTTAAATTATTACTTGTCTGTAAAATGATAAATGTAAGACCATTAATAAAATCTTCATACACTAAACTAGTACAAAAATAGCCATTAGTATTGTGTTTTAGACACAATAAAGTTATAGTAACTAAGAGATTTCCTGGGCTTGAGAAATGGCTCAGTGGTTAAGAGCTCTTCCAGAGGTCCTGAGTTCAATTCCCAGCAACCAAATGGTGGCTCACGACCATTGGACGCCCTCTTCTGGTGTGTCTGAAGACAGCTATAATTGTACTCACATACATAAAATAAATAAATCTTTAAAAAAGAGAGAGAGAGAGATTTCCTTTTAGTTCAAATGTTAAGTATTACAACTTTAGCTACAGGCTGACAAACTAACTCAACAGGAATTAAAAACAACACCACCACTATAAAATAAAAGTGTAGTTTACCTTCCAGTTCACATCAGGGTTGTCCCGTTGGTTTTTAAAGTGCCTTGTGGGGAAGAGAGAGTAGGAAAACTACACGTTAGTAAACAACCTTTAGAACAGGCCTGCGGGGCCGGGCAGAGCGGGAGCACACCCCCTGGGACCCGTCTGTACTCACTCCAGCATCATCTCTCTCACGGTTGTGGAAACCTTATCTCTGGAGCTGTCGTTCCAGATCAGCTCTGGATTTTCGTGAGTTCCCTCAAATATATGCACAGCGGCTTCAGGGTTGTCTCTCATGGCGTCCATGAACACACTGGGCAGAAATTTCATCAATGTAATTCGAACCTAGGGGAGGAAGTTCACAGTTTAAGGACTACTGGAAGCATCTCAGTATCTGACCGATTTCAAATTTTCTAAGACAGGGTAACAGTGCAATCTATGCCACAGGTTAGATCAGTAAGAGCAAAAGACCTGGAGAGGGAGGAAAGATAAATCGTGATCAATGCCAAAGTAACCTTAACAAGATGAGCTGCCATACTTCTCTACCCAGTTACTTTTCTGTTCCCTGTAGTTAACCTCCAGCTGGGCATGGTCCTTCCGCCTGCCATTCCAGCACACACGAGGCTGAGGTCAGAAGACCGACAGCAGTTCAAGGCAGGTTAGGCTATGTAAGGAGTCCCAGGCCAGCCTGAGCTACAGTGTGAGCAACTGTCATAAAACAGAAGACTGTTGATGGACCAATATATCCACCCAAGAAAAAATTCAGAAGCCCTGTGTGAAGTTCCAAGAATATTCTCTCTGTACAGGCTCATGTATGTGCATTACAACTGTCAGTTTAGCAGCTGAATGAATGGCCCATCGGTTCATCTATACACAGTGGCTTGAAGTTATGGAGACTTTCTGGTACAGAAAATTTAACTTGACCCCTAACCTGCTGTCCACACTTGACTAAAGATTTCTATACAACAGACTGCACCCTAACCCTCCGGTCTGTGCCTGTGCTCCTCAGCTGCCCAGGACAGGACAGTGCCTTGGCCTACACGCCATCTGTTGTGGAGCTGTCCTCCCCAGCTCCTCCATGCTGGCGTTACAGGTACACGGGGCCTGCATATCTTTGTATCAAGGCACTGGGAATTTTAATCCAGGTTTTTTGCTTGCACAGCAGGCAATTACCCACTGAGCCACCTCCCCAGCTCAGCACAACTCTTCTCTCGGAGTGTAGTAAGCAGCTATCACCCTGCTCCAAAGTCTCTTGAGCCTTCGAGTTTTAGCACAGGTCTACCTAACACAGAGCAGCAAGCTAGGCTTCCAGAGAAACACATTTCCTGTCCTTGTCATCCCACACAGACATGAAATCAAATGTCATGAAATAATTACCAGAGTAAGTGATATTTTGTGCTTACCTTTGGACCTATTAGCTTATCTGCTGTCATTTTGGCAAAAAGTTCTGCTGTCTGGGATCGAACCTGTGGGTGTGTTGAATTGCAGAACATATCCAATAAATAAATCAAAGCTCCTGTGAAAAAAAGAAAAAAAAGATCAATGCTCAAATGCAGAGTGACTTTCTCATTAGTACAGCCTCTATTCACCTTCCATATTATTTCAACTCATTACATCTTATACTTTTGATCTCTGTGTCTGTCTTTTGATAAGGTCGCATTATGCCCAGTTTGACCCAAAGTCCTTGGCTCAAACGAGCCTCCTGCCTCAGCCTACGAAGCTGGGAACTGGGGCCACCACAATGACTAGCCAGCGGTTTGAGTTGTTAGACCTCTAACAACACTTTCATTCATTCTACTTCCCCAGACTGCAAAGCAGCTCAAGGTGAGCTTCAGCACACCGAGCTGGACCGATGAGAGAGCACGTGAGTGGTACATTACCTTTTGCCATGGCTTCTTTGATTATCTTTGTATTTGATGCCAAAGCATACAGAGTCTCCAGAACAAGCTGACGGCCTGCAGAGTAAAAGACACACCAAGGGATGCATCAACCATCAGCTTACATTTGCAGAGCACCTGTGTGTGCAGGCTCAGCCTGTATCACTGTGTCACATTATTACACCTCACCCTCGTGTTAACCAGCAAGGCGAGTGCACTAGGGCTGTGCTGTGATGAAACTGAGGCCCAGCCCTCCCAGCCCAGGGTCTCACAGTGAGGTGGTGCTCTAGCTGGCTTTCCTACCTATGTCTGCGTCCCTCATGATCACTATGCTACACTGTCTTCCTACCTCACTATTTCCTGCATCACTACTTCCTAACATCCAGAGGACTCACTATTAGGCACCTAAGATTTCCACCTGATGTTAGCATCTTAGGAGAAAGAGACACCTGTAACTCAGAGCTGCACTCTGAGGACACAACAGTATCCTTCTGGACACAGCCTGCTCCCCTCAACCACTGAAGCACTGATGTTCACAGTCAAGTGGGAATGACAGACGAGGCCAAAGGAATGAAGAGTTCACTAGGAAGAGAGGCTGACAAGCACTGGCTGAGATTCAAACAATAACAATGTCCTTAGAGGACAGGCTGAAATATCTAAATATCAGATATTCAACTTGTAAGAATAAAGTACAGGCTTTGCTATATAAGTGAAGCAGTAATACATTTATATTTTGTCTTTTCAGAAATTGTGTATTAACATTTTGCCTGCATGGATGTCTGTACACCACATGTGTGCCTGGTGCTCAGAGGTCAGAAGAAGGTGTCAGATGCCCTAGAACTGGAGTTATGAGCTGTGAGCTGCCATGTGGGTGCTGGGAACTGAACCCAGGTCCTCTGCAAGAGCAGCCAGTGCTCTAAAATGCTGAGCCATCTCTCTAGCTCCTAAATTTACATTTTGAAACTATGATGTTTTACCTTACCTACCAGCTTGGTTTTGCACTAAGTCTTACAAAGCTTGAAAAAGAAAAGGAAAAACCATCTAAACCTGTAGGTATGGCAAGAATAACCTGCAAATGCTTTTCTGAGGTTGCCATTCTTCTTCGTCCTCTCCCTTTTTTTTTGGAGAGAGGATTTTACAGTGTAACCCTGGCTGGCTTGGAACTCAAGAGATCCATTGCTTCTGCCTCCTGAGTACTATCATTTTAAAGCTATTCCAAGTTTGCTATTTATAAAAAAAAAAAAAAAACAAAACCAAAAAACAAAAACAAACAAAAAACACTCCCAGTATTTAAGAAAAATATAACTCCATTCAATTGACTGACCATGAAGAAACAACAAACAATACAAGAAAATCCATGAAGGCCCAACTCTCAGACTGAAGGGAGATAGAATTAAGGTCCACACACCATCCAGAAGTTAGCAAAGTTGACTGGTAATCTATCACAGTACTTGTTTTGTGATTGGAGCTGTTCTGCAGATGGCTGAAATGGCAATGACCTGCCTTCCACAAAGCAACCTTAAGGCTAGAACAAGCACAATGACCAACTATTATGGTAGACAACCGTACTGCTTTCAAGGAACCTCCATCTGTACAAGCTGTACTCAGGAAATCAGGCTGCCGTATTCTACAATCTCCTTGATGATGTCTCTATGGGTATTAAATAAACGATAACGGATATAGGACTAAGTGCAAAGTAATCACTATCTTAAGCAGACTTTCTAGTATCCAAAATCTTATAATTAAAATACAGCATGGAACACTGGCACATGTTCAGTTATTCATACCTAGACTCTGCTTAACACACTGACACTCCTGGGTTATTTTCCTGAGGTTTTAGACTTCTTTCACTCCCCAGATTCTACTTTTAAATGGGAAACAATGGAATTTCATTCACTTATACAAAACATAATTAGAAAGACAAATCTAGTATGGTGAATACTACTTCAAATACTCCAAAACTCAATGTGGATGGCATGTGTCTCGTTTTATATCAACTGTGAACTGCTGTCCCCTATGAGCTAACATGCTGTGGTTTCTAAAACCTGTGCATTTACTTACTTGATGGCAACGAGTGTAGAAGAGCCAACAAGTTAGACAAAACCATGGATTCTGCAATGTTATTGACACAGTCTTGGTTGGATGTCACTATATTCACAACCTGAAAATTAATTAATGGGACATTAAATAATTGTGATCCTAAATTAAATGAAGTGGTGGTTTTATAAAAGTGACAAACATGTTTGGAAGAAAAAACAATTTTTTGAAGAGTTTAATTTCAAGAGATTGGCTATTAATGTGATCATCTCAGAAACCTTCTGTCTGACATTGAATTCCTCCCCCCCACAATGAACTGTGGTCAGAGATGGGGAGCAGTTAGAGAGGACTGGTCTTCACTATGACTCTTTCTTGCTTTAGGATGAAGTATCCTTAGTAGCTAGCACGACAAGCTGCTCTAACCTCCATTATAAAGAAATCAATGTATTTTTCTTTCTCTAGCCATTGTGGTATATAACTAAAGACTGATGTCATTTGAACCATTTTTAGCATTTTAGAACACTATTCTAGACCTAATGAATGTTTGCTTAAAAAGCTTAAAAACAAGATGTGGCAGAGGGCTGCCTTGTCTAGCTTCAGTGGGAGAGGATGAGCCTAATCCTGTAGAGACTCGATGCCGCAGGAATGGGGAATTGGGGGAGGGGGCACTTTCTCAGAGGTGAAGGGGATAGGGAAGGGGGGAAGAACTCTGGGAGGGAGAACTGGAAAGGGGTGGCAACATTTGGAATGTAAATAAATAATAAATTAAAAAAAAAGTTGCAAGATGGCTGGGTGGTAGTGGCATACGCCTTTAATCCCAGTACTCAGGAGGCAGAGGCAGGCAGAGATTCAACAGAGTTCCAAGACAGTCAGGGTGACACAATAAATCCTTCCTTGAACCTCCCATCCCCCATCCCCCAAAACACTCTGAAGGAAGTAAATATTCTCAACATAAAAAAAAAAGCTTGTTAAAACTTTCTGACATGTTTAGTGATTATTCTGTTAAGAATGTGATGAGGTGAGAAAGGTAATCTTAGGATACATTATACAGTGTTGTTTGCTTGTTTTTAAAAGCTACTTCTGTACCTGCTCTTGCAGGGTTGAAAGTGGTGTTTTCAGTAATAAACCATGTGTTGCAATGACAGGGCCATCTAAGGATAACCTCGAGACTTCACTCTGAGTTGCCTGGACAAACACTACCATGATCAGGGGCTTCCTGACTCTGTCAACAGCTGTAGCCTAAACAGCATCCTATGGGACTAACAGTTTCATTCTCTTTGAGAAAGGGCAACTTCTCTGGGAGCTTTACCTCCTAAGGGCTTGTGATACCCTAACTTTCCACCAAGGGGTCTGCAAACCTTGCAACAACAGGTACTTCTGTGCTGAGGGGGAAGGGGCGGGCAAGGGGGAGGGGGAGGGGGAGGGAGGGGGGAGGGGGAGGGAGTGGGAGAGGGAGAGAGGGGGAGAGGGAGGGGGAAGGGAAGGGAGAGGGAGAGGGAGAGGTTAGGGTCAATCCTCAGGAGGTGTCCTGGTTTTAGTACAGCATTCTGTGGGCATCAGGATAGGGAACTGCCTTCTCCTCTTGTTGATCTGTTACTAAACGTTCGAGTAAAAAAAAGCCTAGTCCCAAACACACCGCACACAACACTCTACAAGATACCTAGGCTCTGGCACATGTCAACGACTACAGACAGAACCATCCTGAATGACAGTGTCCAGCATTTGCTCTTTGAAGTTATATTCATAGTTACATTAATTCAATTTTAAAAATAGATGACTTTGGCCTAATAGACAAAGTGAATATAACAGACAGGTTTTCATTATCTTTAGATAATGATAAATCAAGTCTCAAACCACTGACAGGAAGCAGTAGGAAATATATCATTCCTTGGCACAAAACACTTTTACCTCTAACGCCAGCTGTTGCACTTGACCAGCTCCATGGACTCGGAGAAGAGAAAATATCAACTTAAAGTGCCCAATGCATTCACTTTCAGAACCTATGAAATGAGGGAATGAGAAGAAACAGTTGTTTTACTTACAAGAGGTACAATTGCAGGCCTTTGGCAAACACAGCCACTGGCTGTGAACTGTGTCTCTGAAACTGAAGGGCATTTAGAAGCTGTCCAGGGTGTTAGGTCATAAACAGCAGAACATTAGTTTCTAGTTTCTTAGGTTTGCTCCCATGCTTACCTCTAGCCCCAGATTAAAAACAAGAAACATTTCAAATAATCAGTCCAAATACAACTCACAAATGTTAAAGAGAATAAGGTGGCTTTACCCATTCCTTCTACTAGTGTCCCCACCTACAGCCCACAGGGTGCACAAGCCTTGGGACACAGACACACAGTCCCACACCATGTAAAGTGAACCAAAGCACTGTGGGGTTTGTGGGTGGTGATGAATTTTGGGGAGGGGGGTAACAATGACGATGAGTCACGTATTTTCTTGCTCGCACTTTGATGATAATAATGATCTGGGTACAGTGTCTAGACCTTAGAATTATCCCTTCCCCCAACCTAATTGAATTTTGGGAGAATCTGACATCATTTAGCATTTAATTAAGATTGGAAGAGAATTCTGCCACCTGAAGACAACGTAACAATTTGATATGCACGCACTAAGGATTTCTCCTGAGAGAACAGTGATGTGTCCACTCTTACCCACTTCGGTCCCTAGCCCACACACCTGCTGGCACTCATCAGTTAAGCAAGCCCGCTCGCTGCCTGCTACTGCAAGCTAGAAATCTATGCAATCTTTTGAGATTCTAGATGCCTTTATCCCCAACAAGTGTGAAAACAGTCAATAAGCTGCTTCTGTTCATTTTTGAACCCCATGTCAATATGGTAGAACAGTCACTCCGCATCACTGGGCCTCAGGAGAGTGTGGAGAGCACATTCTGACACGCAGTGGGATTGGAGCTAAGTTCCTGTGCTTACCCTGCCTTCATGTTTTACTAGTGCAAACCACAAACTTCCCGTGCTGAAGTCTCCCTGGGCCTCAAACAACCGGTGGTATTTTACAATGCCAACCCCAGACAATGCAGAATGATGCTCACTCTGGGCTTTAAAAGTCTTTCATTACATCTTTTCTAATATTTTTCTAATATTGTTACTAGTTATTTGAATAAAACTTTGGCAAATGCCAAAAAGTCAAAAATTTTAATAGTACTTCAATATTCACTGAAGAAGGTAAATAAATACCTTGAAGAAATTTTAAATGAATTCATGTTGTGTAGGATCCTCTTTGCAGGCATAAGTTAGAAATGAAGGCTGCGTTAAGGTTAGAGCTTTAACCTGCCCCGTGCCCATCCAGAACCAGGTGCTTTGGCAATTATCTGGAACCTTTTGAATGTCCTTTGATAGACATTCAAAGAAGAACTCTTAAGTCTTTTTTTATTATTTCATTTTTTACACATCAAAAACTTCAGGCAATTTTTTAAAAATATGAGTATCCATATGCAAACAGTACTGTGTTGAGGACCAAAGAGACAACATTTAGTCATCTAATAAATCCAACCATGTAAACATGATACGCCAATCTATACCAGTAGTGTGAAATTTCACACTAACAAATGATGTTATTGCAGTTTATTCTTCCTTTAACATGAATTCTTCTAAACATGGTCCCCAATGTCTCTCCTAGCCTTATTTACAGGTTGGAGACACTAGGAAGTTAACCCCCTTTATTACTATATCACATGGAGCAGAAGAGCCAGTGTGATTTTTCCCTGAGTTTCCACAAGCAAACTGAGCGTGTTCTAGAATTCTGGCTGCTCTGCTCACTGGTGGTGTAGGAATCAAGGTACAACCACACACCTGGGTTGTATTTGATCACATTTCTCAGAGCCTCCAAAGCCATCTCCACTCTCGGCAAGCGGTCCCCGTGTTGCTCCGACTCCACTTTTGCAGCATGAGTGATGGCCATGAACGTGTGCAGGTACTGGGCCTGAGAACCTATGTAATCCAACAGACTGGCAGCAAACTCTTTTGGAACCTAAGCCAAACACATAAATATTTAAATGTATCATTGTAATAGTGTATCCTGAAGGTTTTTAGAGTAAAAGAACGAAGCTCAAGGAACAGAATGGATGTGATTAAACTGTAAATACAAATGAACACAGCTATGCATACAGCACTCCATCAAGCAATGGGAAAAGACAAAACCAAATAACATTTACCTAATTTTCTGAGATTTTACACACTTGGTATAAGTAATTAGGATATCTGTTCCCTTTACCCATCTAATAAGAGCATATATAATGTGATTTTTTTTTACAATTACGTTGTATCTTTATATTATATAAAGTATATATAGTTACAACAGAAATTCAGGGGTTAGCTCTCCAAAAGCCTTTACAAACCACTTAACTTACTTTATTGGCTAGCTCGTTAAATACATTATATTTTGGTAAATATAACTTATATTTACCAATTTCAAGAACAATTTCTAAAACAAAGCATTATTTCTCACCCAACTGGGTGGTGAATATCTATAATCTTAAGTACTTGGGGGGCTGAGGCAGGAGAATTTTGCGTTCAAGGCTAACCTGGGCCACAAAGCCAGATCTTATCTCACATATGTGCATGCACACATCCATACACACATTACGATTTACTTCTCTCTTTACAAGCTATTCAATTACAATATTCTCACCTTCCCCTCAAAGCAGCAAATAAAAAGAGTAGCTAAGGAACAAGTAACTGTTTATGAGCTTCATGAAACTCAATTTTTCAACAATCTGACCGGTAGTTTCAACCTTCCTAACGCTACCAACATTTAATATAGTTCCTCATGTAGTGCTGACCCCAACCATACAATTATTTCTTTGCTAGTTCATAACTATAATTTTGCTATTATGAATCGTAATGTAATTATCTGATATGCAACCCTGTGAAAGGTTGTTCGACCCACAGGTTGACACCCACTGATCTCAGTATAGAGGCTCGTCAGCTGTTAATGGTTACATACCTACCCAGCACAACTTCTAACGAACTCAGCCAGTAAAGAGGTATTAATTCCAATCTGTAAAATGTGAAAGAGTCACTAGACCTCAGTAGGTAAGATCAACAGCATCAAACAAAACTAAAAGCCAAGAACTTACCTCTAGCTGGAAAGTTGGGACTTCATTATAGACTCTAACAAAAATCTCTCCCACAATAAGTTCTTTGGCATGTTCACTGTAGACAAATTCTGCCCCATAAGTTTTGTCACAATCACCCTTAAAAAAAAAAGAAAAGACTGTTAGAAGTAAGAATTTAACGTCCAGTTAAATGTTTTAAATCTACCCTGCTTTGTCTAATAATGCACTGAATATGTCAAGAAGGGCACTCACTTTGAGAGGGCAAACATGGTGGGACACATGTGCTAGGACATGGCTGGAACAGGGACAGTGACTGACAGAGCGCTTTTCTGCTAGATTACTAGGGCTCATCCTGAAGTCTCAGATCACTGGATGAGGCAAGAGTTAGAGCAGGCAGATAAAGCAGACTGTGACACTGCTCTTTTCACTCTTCTAGTGCACACTTGGATCAGCCTTGTTATAGGGTTCGCGCGCGCGTGTGTGTGTGTGTGTGTGTGTGTGTGTGTGTGTGTGTGTGTGTGTGTGTGTGTGTGTGTGTGTGTGTACACGATACACATACACTCAGACTGGGGGGTTACAAGTAATAAATTGAATTAAAGTACCCAATTCTCCCAGTGCATTAATATCCTAAAGAGATGTTAACTGTACGGAAGTAGTGACAATGAGAAAATCCTAATGTAGTATTTTAGAGATTTAAATACATATGTGTGGCTGTCTGTGTGGGTTTGTACAGATGAGTCTAGGTGACTTTGAGGCAGATGTATCAGAGATACCCCTGGTGATGTAGTTATACAAATTATGAACTGCTTATAGTGTCTGGAATACAACTCTGGTCCTCCGTGGAGCAGTAGGTGCTCCCAGCTGCTCAGTCATCCTTCATTCCATCAGAATAAGTCACCTAAGAAAATATAAAACATTAACATACCTTTTTGATCATATTTTCTTGTTGTGACTCAAGAAACTCAAGCAGTTCTGCCCTTGTAGAGTTGTTCCACATCAAATACGGGTTCTCTGTGTTGCTGTTAAGCATCTTCAGGATCTAGGGAGACAGTAGTACTGTTACATACGAGGGCCCTGAGGTAACAGACCTTGATCAGTACCTGTCAGTCTGACAAGCTTGCCAATGCTCTCCTTCTTGCAGTTAAGAAGAACCAAGGCGGGCTGGAGAGATGGCTCAGCGGTTAAGAGCTGACTGCTCTTCCAAAGGTCCTGAGCAACCACATGGTGGCTCACAACCACCTGTAATGAGATCCGACGCCCTCTTCTGGTGTGTCTGAGGACAGTTACAGTGTACTTACATATAATAATAAATAATATTATTTATTATGGGCCAGAGCAAGCAGAGGTCTAAAGTTCAACTCCCAGCAACCACATGATGGCTCACAGCTACAGCGTACTCACATACATAAAATAAATAAATAAATCTTAAGACAGAAAGAAAGGGAGGAAGGGAGGGAGGGAGGGAGGGGGGAAGGGAGGGAGGGAGGAAGGAAGGAAGGAAGGAAGGAAGGAAGGAAGGAAGGAAGGAAGGAAGGAAGAAAGAAAGAAAGAAAGAAAGAAAGAAAGAAAGAAAGAAAGAAAGAAAGAAAGAAAGAAAGAAGATAGAACAAACGAACGAACCAAGGCTACAAAAGCGGGCACTGTCAGAGCTCTTATGTGAGCAAACGTGAAACTGGGACTGAAATCTGAGCCTTATTTCAAGCAACTCACCAGACTTAGTTCTGCTTGTGAAAACGCACTATCTTAAGTATTTAGTTAGTAGTATCTCTAAAACAGCCACACCATACTTCTTTCACATACATACACTTGGAAATGAAATCTGCGTCTTAGGAAGTACACTCTTAAGAAAGGAAAATAAAATGGGGTGGGAGAAGGTGGCAGCGTAAGCTGCCTGCCTCAAGGCCACGCTGAGGAGCTCTGAAGGTAGACGGCCGCTTTCCTTTGGTTTTTTCCAACTCTAAGTATAAACACATATTTCACACCTAAAGTGATTGAATAAAAAGTGTTTTCATCCCTCATTTCCAAAGCTCTAGGCCAGGGAGAAGTGGAGTATGTGTGGTGGTTTGAATGAGAATGGCCCCTTGGGCTCATATATTTAATGTCTGGTTCCTAGCTATCGGAACTGTTTGGGAAGGGTTATAGCCCACTCCAGGAAAATAAATGACTAGAAAAATCCTTACTCAGAGATCTGGCAGTTTAAAATAAATATCTCAATAAATATAGATATAAATTATAGAAAGACTTGATTTTGAAATGAAACATCTTAAGGCTGCAGACAGTAATCACAAACTTGCTGGTATCTCTGAGGAAGATGTATGCAGTCAGCAGAAAGCATCAAACTAGAAAATAAAAGATCCAGGGAGAACACTGCTCATCCCTCCTAATGGGAACCACATCCCCACACAGACCACCACAAGCATATACAACTACAAAGCAAGGGAGGGCTTAAATTCTACAAGTACTTGGAATTTTAGAAGCCTGGGGACTTTTTTCTCACAAAAGCAATAGGCAACAAAAATAAAGAAGGAAAGAAAAAAGAAAAAACAGTCCTCTGTTGTATGCTCCCAGGATAACCACAGCTAACATCTGCTGCGTATTCACCACCATTAGTTTTCTGACACCAAACATGGGGTCTGACCTGTTCACTTAATATCTCTGTTGTTTTATTTTTTGAGACAGGTCTCATTTTGTAGCCAAGACTGACCTCTACTTAATCTTTCTTTATGGAAACCTAAGTGCTGCATTAAACCTTTTAAAATCTTGAAGCTTCTCTTACCTAAAGCACTCAGCATGTACTTAGTGTATCTTTACAGTTGAATTTTTCAATGCTGTTTTCCTAGATTGCTTTCCAATGCCCTCACAAAGAGACACACACACGTTGTGAGGTCGCTGAAGTAGTGCTTATTTTCATCATGAAATATGCATAAATACTGATGTATAAATACATGTATGTAGCATTAAGAATAAGCTATGACTTATAAGAGACATCTAAATAAACTTGGTCCCTGACTGGAAACATCACTGCAAACCCATTCTCTTGTCTGAGCCCTTTGTGACAGACCCAAGGTTGGTAAGAATTCTGGTAGGCTCTGTTACTGAGAAACACGAGGCTAATTCTCGATCCCAGAGGTTAGCCTCTAAGGTGTGTTGTCACAGCCATAAACCCTCAATACACTCGCTTTCTTGGCCAAGAGAACAAGCAAGCAGTGAACATTCAATTCTCAGGTTTCCTAGAGCAATAGGGATTATCCTGGTCCTTTATTACTTCACCATTCACAAACCCGGGCTAGCGCTGCTCCATACCTCAGTAGCACTAGCTACAGCTAGCTTTCGAGCAATGTAGGGCGTCAGCATGCCAACTAAACTCTTCCTTACAGTTGGATTTTCTGGGGTTGCTTGGTCTTCGGGCAAATACCCACCAAGGCGACTCAGAGCATGGACACTGAGTTTGGCAAGACTGTTGGCTACTTCCTGTTATAAAAAATAAGACATTAAAGTGTGTACATAGGTCTCCTTATATTAGTGACACAACAGAAACATTTTAATGATCAAAATGGAAACAGCCAGCACGGGAGCATCAAATTAGCATCACAGAGCTGGTGCATTCGATTTATTTTGTTTTCAAACAGGGAAACCCCTTAGCACCAACACGTTCATCGGTACACCCAATGCAGTGTCTCACAGAATCACTTGAAAGCAGGAAGAAGAGATAGTGTGATGGTGTGTATATGCTCGGCCCAGGGAGTGGCACTATTAGAAGGTGTGGCCCCGTTGGAGTAGGTGTGCCATTGTGGGTGTGGGCTTTAAGACCCTCATCCTAGCTGCCTGGAAAGTGAGTATTCTGCTAGCAGCCTTCAGATGAAGATGTAGAACTCTCAGCTCCTCCTGTACCATGTCTGCCTTGATGATAATGGACTGAACCTCTGAACCTGTAAGCCAGCCCCAATTAAATGTTGTCCTCTGTAAGAGTTGCCTTGGTTATGGTGTCTGTGCACAGCAGTAAAACCCTAACTAAGACAGATAGTAAGGTAGGCCTGATTGGTAGAGTCACATGATGGTACTATGAACAACTACAAATATAAACCAAGAAATAAAAAGAGATTAAAAAAAAAAACCAAGAACAACTATAAAAATCATACAAGTACAAAGGTGTTGTGGAGAGCTAGTCCCAACACCCTGATATATTATTATATAAACTGCATAAACAATTCTGAAATCATAAAATTGACTCTGAGAAAGTGAGAAAATATTATATCATCTCTGTTCCTTAAGACTCCCTTGCCTTAATTAAATCCGTCAATCCCAAGTGGTTAAAACCAGAAGTGTTCAGGTAGTGCACAGCTGCAACCCCACACTGCTGAGCTGGAGGCAGGAGGACAGCCTGGATGGGCAGTGACTCTGACTGAGCTCACTGTGGACTGCATTTTGCCAGCGTCAGGAACAGTCAACAGACACCTTCAAACACAGCATCTCTGAATGGCTCAAGCTTTGCTTCCCAATGACTTCCTAAAAGTCTACACAGGTTTGCGATAAAGTTACCTGCTGGTTTGTTTCTTCATTTTTCTGAATGCCACTCTCTTCCAATGTATAGTCATAGTTAAACAGATAAACAAGCAGATACCACAAAATTCCAGCCTGAAATAGATGTGTCTGTAGCCAGAAATCCACAGCAAAAGAGCTGACACATTCTACTGTGAGGGCAGCCACCCGTGGGATACACTGCAAGGAGAAGAAAGAAATGACTTGCAGGGTGAAAACACTGCCAAGGGAAACCAGCAATGGGCACAGCCCAGCTAGCTATCTCTTTGTACAAAACATCACATAGTGTGCAAAGACTCAGACAATCCACTCTCTTGACTTTCATCTAAATGCAATAAAGCATCAACAGCCACACTGTTAATACAATCAGAGGTCTGAGCTTTCCGTCAGCATCCTTGTTCCTAGTAAACCTGAAGACATCAAGCAGAAGCAGCTGAGGAACTGTCATCAGGTTCCCCAGTCTCAGCCGCCGCCTCACACCAAGGTCGGTGCCTCCATCCCTTCTACTCAGTGCAGCTGAAGTCTCTCTTCCCAGTCAGCCATAGCATCTTCAGAGCTGGCTTCTCAGCAGTTTCCTGGGGATTAGCATGTTCTGAGATCTCAGAAGCCTTCGGAGTCAGCAGTGACTGGACCACAGGTTTTACAAAGTCCTGCCCTTTTGTTAGATTTTAGTCCCATCCTCTCTTTTCTTCTTTGGAAATTAAATCTGACTCATTTCTTCTAGCTATGACACTCCAGTGTCATCTTTGTGTGCCAAAACAGGAACAAACCCTATCATGTACAGCAATGGTTCTACAAGAATACTTAAGAGATAAAAGTGATTTACTTAAAAATAATTTTAGGTTAAGCACATGGCTGTAAATCAAGCAACTGGCTGTTTGAAAGAAAACCCATGGTGACTGTATCCAGGGAGGACAGGGGTGACAGGGGCAAGCTGTACCTTGCCAAAATACAGCACCCGGCAGAGGTCCTTGATGATGCCGGGCATTTCTGTGATCTTCTCCCGGCATTCTTCAAACTGGGCAGCCACACTGTAGCATCTGCTTATGTGTCCACACACCTGCAGACAGCACAAGAGACAGAAGCAGTCACGTACACAGTCCTTATGTAAGACTCAACAAGACGCATCAGCACAGATGTGAGAAGATGCTTAATATTATATGTGATGTTCTAATATTAAACAGGACATTCTGACTGAATTATCAGTAATCTTAAGAGGTTTTATAGGTACAGAAGTCAGCATATCATGGATAAACACATCACAGCCTCATTTTGTGCCACCACTGAGCCAAGAATACTTTTGTTCTTTAAAAATGTTACAAGTGTTATTAAAAAACCAATAAAATGCAAAAGATAATATACCAGAGAATAAAAACCTAATACCTTATATGCTTACTCAACTTTTATTTTAAAAGAGCTCATGGGATTCTTAGTTAAGGTGTTTTTGTGCATTTATTAACAGGGAACGATACTATAAATTCTTCTCATATAAGCCACTTCAACACAGCAGTTGCAACTCAAAGGCAATGCTAATCGGATTTACACCCTAAGGCTGAGAAATGAAGGGCCACACAGAAAGCCACGCTCTGTAATTTAGTGAATTCATAATGGGTCTTCTAGCAAAGACTCAAGCTCTGTCAACCTCCACAAACAATAGCCAGTTAGCATACTTGGTGGAGGGGGTGGGGACGACGGGACACTGTGGCGGTGCAGAGGGGAATGAGCCGAGGAGGACAGACAGACGGGCCAGTATGGGAGGTTGCTGAGGGCCAGCACACTATGCTCCTCTTTCTTTAAAAACAGGAAGGAGACTGCAGCAAGGACAGTTAGGGTTCCTGCTGCAAACCTGCTTGCATCACACCCGCAGCCCACTCTATGGTGAGAAAGTCAGTAGGGCGGGAGCAGCCTGTGTTTTAAGAACCCCCAGCTGATGTCTGAAGTGTCGTTCATCCTAGAGCTTAGCCTCACCTGCACCGACATGTCACTTGGCTTACTGGAGCGGTTCAGGACAGCCACACAGCGACTAAATGCCTCCTGTAACACCTGTCGAGAAAGAAGTATGCCATTAACGCTCCGTCGGACTTGAAGGGTAAAAAGCCTTTTCTAGGGATAAGAACACATAACCTTTTAATGTTACATGTTTGGTAACTAAACACTAACTCAATTGACATCTGTTAAATAAGCAGGTTAAAAAGAAAGGGCCTCAGGGGTTTGCTGCTTATTAAAAGCATTTCCAGGCACTACTTTATATTCAACACATTATCTTTACTGCCTATGAACTCAGTACTTGCTCTCTAACTCCTACAAAATGAGCTCCCTTTTACCTTTGATTTTAGCACTAGAATACAGAGACTATGATGCTATGCTATCTGCTGGGATAAAGGAAAAGAAAAAACTGCATTAGATGCATTTGTACTGAGAGATTCTGTATTGTCAAGAGCCATTTAATGTGCCTGGACAAGTGTAAAGATCAGCCGGTGGAAAGTCCCTATTACCTCTAACCCATTCTCTCTTCTGAGCTCTTCAGCGTTGAGGGCTGAGCAGTTGACTGTGTGGAAAGCCAGCTCTGCAGCTGCAGGCAACAATGGTGATTCTTTTGAGAAGAGGAGGTCATCTGAAGTCTCCATTGTTATAGTCCTAATTAGCATGGGATATCCAGCATATTTATAAGGCTGTAACTCTGAAGTAACAAAAAGACAGGCTCAGTTACTCTACCTCGAAAAATGAACAGCCCTTCTATTAGACATCTCCTAATTTACCTTTCCTTTTTGGTGAGCTCATGTAACGAACTACAATATTTTCCAGTAAGTTAACTGCACTTGGCATGGAAATAACTGATTTTGCAGAATATCTGCTTTCTGCCATCCAGGTGACCTTTATGATTCCTCACCAACTTACACGCCGTAAGACACAGCGAGTGCTCCTGCAACTGCACGGGCATTCAGCACACAACTCTCTTAAGAAGAATGAGATTCTGTGTGGAGTGCATGTTAGCACTCTGTGATCAGCTTCTAAGGACTATTTGTTTTAAACATTTACAAATCCTGAAATATGAATTGTTACTAAAAATACTAAGTAGAAAATGTATTAACTATTTGCCCAATTCTGTTTCTGATAAGTACAGTTAGAGGTGAAAGCTGCCATCCACAGGTGGTGTTTGCAAAAGAAAAAAAGCCTATTAAATGAGGCAAGGTTATGCAAATAATTGGTCATGGTATATATTTTTAAATGTATTTTTTATGTATATGAGTGTTTTGTCTGCATTTATGTATGCATATTTATGCATGGCTGATGCTCTTGGAGGCCAGTAGATGGAACTGGATCCCCTGGAACTAGAAGCACAGAAGTAAGCTGCCATGTGAGTGCTGGGAATTGAACCTGGATCTTAGACACTTCTCCAGCCTCTTGGGCCATGATACTTTTAAGAGCCTCTGTAATTTCACTTGTAATAAGAATGAAGTGTTTTTATATTCTGAAGCTGATCATTAATTACCTGCCTTAAGTTATACTGTTTTTAAGCTGACTTAAGAAGAAACAAAGAAAACATGTAGGTATGTGTTTAAAACAAATTATTCAAGGTTTTGATGCAGGGTTTGTAACCTCATTCTTAGTTCTGGAAGCCAGATGTTAGCCAGATAGCTAAGACATTTTATGTATGTGTTCTCTTTAAGACATATACCAAAGCCCATCGAGCAAGCTCTCCTCAAGGATCCAATTGCTAAATTCTCAGCTGTTCCTTCCAAAATCCAATCACAATCCCTCTCATCCTAAATTCCGCAGACATCGCATGCCATTCTCAAATTCCCACCATGCGCTCTCGCTACCTTCTCTCTCCACATCATCTTAAGTCGTTCTTGAGCCAATAGAGTATCTGCTGAAGAAACTCAACAAAGAATCAAGTATTTCAACATACCCTTAGATACTCTGGGCTTTTAACTGCTAGGACTACATTTAGCCAACTCTGAAATGACATGTATTTCACTGAAACCAGTGCTTTTCTAACTATTCCAAAGGAAACAGCATCGTGAGAATGACAGTATGAAGCAGGAGATGTGCAATGGATAACCTTGTCTTTCTTTCTTTGCTAGAAAACACTCAAGCATGCTTGCTGCTCGTTCTCCACTTTCTGAGGCTGCTGGGGCCAGGTGAGGCCGTCTTTACATGCAACTGAAGATCATTAAATGGCCTTTAAGTTTCTGATTCTACTTACTATCTTATATATAATTTAATGTGCTTGCTGCTAGATGGTAAAACACAGAACCAACCACGTAGCACCACAGAACAGAGGCATCATTTGAGAAGGAATAATGAAACCGTGTTGGCAATGCAGAATACTGAAAGCCACAGGCAGCGGAGAAGGCCCACAGCAAGCAATGTTTGAGGCCTTCCTCTGGAAGACAACTGCTTTCCTGATCCAAAACTCAATTCCCAGAGTCCTTTGCAATAACAGTCCCAAATCTCTTAGAATATGTTGCAGAACAAGTAAGTCAGTAAGATTAGCTAGAAAATAAGCCACAATCTTTCATGATAGAGGATTTACCTTCTTTATGGCGGTTGAAAAGGATGCTCTGTGTTTTCAGAATTAAAATTATATTCTCTGGATCTGGCCCATCCACTATTTTTGTTGACTTGGTACATAAAAATTCATATGCTTTATTTACTTTTTCAAACATGTCCTGTATACAACCACAGACAATTAGGTTTTAATTGGAATTTCTCTAATTAAAACTTAAGACAAAATTGGTAGTTAGTAATTATAATTTATTAATTTCTTTAACTATTTTACCTTCACGCTAAGGAATTCATTCCAACTGCCATCTAGCTGGTATACTCTAAGACAGCACTACATTTTTTTTCCCCTGAGTAAGTATCCAAGGATTTCAATTTTATGTAAGAAAAAATATTTGCATAACAATTTAAATATTCCATTAAGTATACGTGAACACAAACATACGAAGGGCCTAGGGATGTACCTTAAATGGTAAGGCGCTTGTCTGGAATGCAGGACGCCCCTGGGTTTAAAGTCCAGCACCAAGTAAGCTGGGAACAGTGATACGTGCCTGTGACCCCAGAGGACAGGGGCAACAAGAGTTTAAGGTCCCTGGCTATATGAGAGTTAGAGATTACCTTGGAATATGTCAGATCCTATCTCAAAAAAAAGAACAACTCCCCTCAAATTCCAAAATCCCAAAACAAAAAAAGACAAGAAAATCCCCTAAACTTAGTATATACCAGAGACTGACTCAATGCAGGAAACTTACTGATAAGAACTACTGTTAATTTTATTCTTTAAAAACTTTGAAGTTATATTTTGTCTGTGTGGGTTACTTGTGGGTTAATTCTCTCTTTTCACTCTGTGTCCCAGGTTCAGTGGCAAATACATTGACCTGCCAGACATCCACAGTATGGCTGTCATGCCAAGCACTGTGTTAAATTCTGTTCTCTTATTTAATCTGCAAAAGAGCTATTTCAGTGCGTACCCTTAGTGTCTTCATGAGGACCCTGCACCTCGGAGACAGTGATGGTTTACACAGAAACACAACACTGGCCAGAAGCAGCAGGAGCCCTGTGTAAGGCTGGACAACTGTCCGTTTCTCTACAATAGCTTTATACAGTATTTTAATATCTAAAAAGTTAAGCCTAGCAATTTGACAAATAATGTCAAACTTTCTATTTTATTTTATTTTTCTGATGAATTTGGATTGCTGTAAGTTCACAAAACAAAGCAGTATCAACCAAAACTCATTAAAATAAACTCAAACTAAAACTCAATCAAAACAAACCAGGAACAAACCCAAAAGCCAAGCAGGCCTTTAACTTTTAAAATGTTTACATTCATACAAGCAGCATCTTTTCAACATCAAGTCTTCCTTCTCAGAAATACTGTATATTTCCAATTTCCTAATTGTTCACTTAGGATAAGAATTTGGGTGTCAGCCAGGCAGTGGTGGTATACACCTTTAATCCCAGCACTTGGGAGGCAGAGGCAGGCGGATCTACAAATTTAAGGTCAGTCTAATCTACAGAGTGAGTTCCAGAACCGCCAAGAGAAACCCTGTCTTGGAAAAAACAAAAACAAAAGTGAAAACAAAAACAAACCACAACAATAACAGAGAGAGAGAGAGAGAGACAGACAGACAGACAGACAGACAGACAAAAGAAAACAACAGATTTTGGGTGTCACTAGGGAAAAACCAAAACAAACAAAAAAAATCAAACTCCATGAATATTACTTAAGCCGTATGGTGGTGACAGGCCTTAAATAAAGTTTATCCAGTAGGTTTATAAGTTAGACATTAGAGTTAATTCTCAAACAGAAATTAATAAAGCTAGAGACTAAACTCGCCCTAAACACGCTAGTCCCAGGCACAGCCCTTCCCCCACCCACAGAGCGAGCACGGCTGTAGGCAGAGACCTGCTCATACAGAGTACATAAGATGAGGTGGCACATACCCTTCCTTCTGGGTTCTTATCCGGGTGGTACTTCTGGGCGAGT
This sequence comes from Tokudaia tokunoshimensis, assembly GCA_036184795.1. Classification (NCBI taxonomy): domain Eukaryota; kingdom Metazoa; phylum Chordata; class Mammalia; order Rodentia; family Muridae; genus Tokudaia; species Tokudaia tokunoshimensis. Next base: position 105,366,371 of record BTHU01000008.1, read on the forward strand.
CTAAAATAAGCTTTTCTGATCTTGCTTTCATCATGCCTAGGAGGGAAATTGTTTATAAATACAGTAAGGCACATGTAAAAAGACTTACATAACCATCTAACATGATGTTTGTAATACTCTCACCTCTATATGTCAGGAACTGTATTATTGATCCCACATTTGGATTGATCATGTATTAGGCATCCAATTAAAGCCAGTAAGATTTACATAAGATTATATGTTTATGTTATCTTTATAGGTGAAATAAAAGCTAAAAGTTCCCTAAGCAAGGTTCAACTTATAAAATTTAATTGTTTAAAATATAGTTTTAATATTATCTATTTAAAAAAATTGCAGAATTGTACTTGGGATTTGGTAAAATATAAAGTATGTTGTAAAATCCAACAATTTGTCAAATGCCACTGCAACCTATATAATTTTATTATTGTATCAGTAAGCAAGTAAGACACCTTTACAAAAGACATTATTCTGTTTTTAAAAAACATCCCACTTTCTTCTACTGTGTGCAGTCACTAAAAACTTGCCAGGAATTCTCCTAATCCAAATGTAGTGTCCTGGGCATACTTCCAGCAGACCTTCCCCAAGCACAGCATACACTGTAGGAGGAAGTGGGACTCAAGTGAGTGCATGGGAGCCGTGTGCCAGGTGAAGGCAAGCACACTGCACGTTTTATTACTGTTCAAGTAATAAAATGCAATGGTTACCAACAAGATCAGAAGAGTGTAATCTGGTTAGTAAATCTGTAATATCAAAGTCAGTGCCCAGCGTTCCAGATTATTCTCATAGGCCTGTGTATTAAACTGGAATTTCATCTCTGATATCAATGTCTTAAGCTGAAGCAGACATCTACTACTATAACACTGAAATAACTCACAGTCCCTGGCCCATAGGCAGATTAAGCACTTCATAAGCATCATCTATGGACATCATAGGTGGCTTCTTTTCTACTTCCTTCTTCCAAGCGTCAAGGGAATCTTTCAGAAGCTTAACCTTAAAGACAAAGTAAAAATTTGCCTCCAGTAAAATCAAATAATTCAAAATATAATTTGAGATTTATATATTTGTACTGTATTTATTTAAATCAACATTTCTAGGCTATCCAATCTTAACAAAATTGGCAGCCAGGTTACTTATCACAGAATTTCCTGCTCTTTAAGTTATATTTTTATTCTTATCCAATGTATCTTAATAATTAACTTTTAAAGAAACATTCATAAAACACAGAAAACCTCACAATTAGTAAAAGATAAACGGTACTAAGAAAGCAAGCACACCGGGGAACTGTGCTTGAGGTCGCTTACTGACATGCGGACATTAGCACAAATGGAAGACCGAGCACTGCCTGAAGCTGCAGAGGGAGGAGAGGGGATGGCTAATACCTATCTCACGCCTACTATCCTTCTTATCACAGGAGGAAAATGCATTCAGAGGTGTTTAGAACTGGTTTTGCAGTTTAAGAAGGAACAAACTGAACTTACTGGGTCTTTAATTGGCCAATCTGGAAACCGGAGTGTATCACAAAGTTGTTTGAGGTAATAAATATTACAAAATAGTTCATTTTCAAGCTGTGGATAATTGATAACCGGGATGGGACAGTATTGATAAAGTGCTCTTGTATTGCTCTGCAGGCGCGGCGTGAAGTCAGCAAGATGGGCAGCCATCTTCTCGATCATGAGGCGCCTACAATCACAGAAGCTTCCAGTCAGGCACTCAGAAGGATTATGTCAAAGAGAAACACGGGCAATCGTGCAAGAAAATTACATAAATATTCAGAACTACTCAACTATAAAGCGAAAGTGAGAGTAAATGTTACTCAAGAGTATTTAGTCATACTGTGTATATTCAGTCATTCCTACTAAAAACTCAGGCCATTACAAGGTTAGATGGTGTTTGCATGTATAGCCAGGGACTAAAGCTTGCTACTGCCTTCAAAGAAGCTCATTACATGGTATTATTTATTTGGCCCTAAGCTAAGCAGAACTCAATTTGGTAAGAAGAATCTTTCAGAGAAAGGAACTCAGACAATTTAAAAAGAAAAATATTATATATAAATATTATTTTTATTTTATTCATATACCTACATATTTTTCCCAATAAAAATGATTGACATACAGACTGTCACCATTAAAAATGGAGGCCATTTTCCATGGAGAATGTAAAGCTGGCCAGAGAACTGAGTGACTCTGAGGTCAAATGTCATGCAGCAAAGAGAGGTGAGGGCTTCGAAAAGGCGGCCATCACCCTGTCTCTATAAACAGGTATGTCTCCCATGGACAAGTGAGGTGTATACTATACACTGCCATGCATTTCTGTGTTTTCATAGGCTTCACCCATGGCAAGTCTTTCCTTGTAATACAAGACATGCTTGCTAGAAAACACTTATCAAAATTGTTTTAGGCATCTCTTGTTTGATCGATTCTATGTATGTAGGCAAAATTTGTGGAGTACAGGCCTATTTCCACGAATCCAAAAGCTGTGTCTTGATTGCATTGCAATTAGGGTAACAGGTCACACTCTTATACAGAAGCTCTACTAACAGTAATTTATCAACTCCTATCATTGACACTTCAGGCCTTGTTAAACCGATTAGTTGAACTGGAACAAAGGAAACTGATAAGAACTCTTCTTGCAATGGAAAGCAGGCCAGGTGACCGACCAGCAGCAAACGCAGCCAGGACTTACTCACCTCATCTCGCTGCTCCAGATTGCTTCTGGAGTGTCAAATTCACCGAGGAAAATCTCAGAAAACTTCTCAGGTTCATAATTTTCTAGGTAGCAAACCATTGCTTCAGGTAGGATATGTCCAAGTATACTTCTCTGAAAAATATCTTGTCCTTTAGTCTTAAAAAGCAACAAAAATAGACAAATGTAGTTAGAATAAAATCACCTTTAAAGACTTTGATAAATTAATAATTCGAGCATTTCAAGAGAGGAGCACAAGGCCAAGCATGGTGGGGTACACTTGAATTCCAGCACTCCCGGGGCCGGGGAAGGTAAATCTCTATGAGTTCAAGGCCAGGTAGCCAGGGCTATGTAGAGAGACCTTGCCTCAAAACTCACAATCAAACAAATATACTAACATGGTGCCCAACTATAACAAACCACTTCTGCACTCTAGGGAGTTGGAGGAACACAGTGAAATGTGACACCAAGAGTAGTAGTAACTGCTGGCTTTGCAGCAGCCTTAACGGTCTCAGGGGTCACCTGCATCACCACACAGGTGTAAGGATGATGAGCCAACCTGTGGCCATGGACCACAGTAATGGACAACAAGGAAGAGCAATAGAGACATCCATCATCTACCACGTACTATTCCAATCGTTACAGCTCCTACCCATACCTGCCATTTTCAAAACCAAGTAAGTCGTCTAGCTCCTCTTGAAAATTCCTTGTGTGTGTGTGTGTGTTGTGTCCCAGTACACATGCAAAGGCATGCCTGTGGAGGTCAGAGAACAACTTGTAGAAGTCGGCTCTTACCTTCCACCACATAGGTGGTCCTGGAGACTCAACTCAGATCTCCAGGTCTGGCAGCACCTTTAACCTGCTCAGCCATCTCATCATTAGCCCTGAAATCCAGATCTTTTTTTCTTTTTTTTTTCTTTTTTTCGAGACAGGGTTTCTCTGTGTAGCCCTGGCTGTCCTGGAACTCACTCTGTAGACCAGGCTGGCCTCGAACTCAGAAATCCTCCTGCCTCTGCCTCCCAAGTGCTGGGATTAAAGGCGTGAGCCACCACCGCCCTGAAATCCAGATCTTAAGAGGTTGTTCCCATACAATGTGTATAAAATTTAAGGGTAGAGGGTTCATTTAAAGTAATTACGACTAACTGGATTAAGAAGTTCAAATCTGGCTCACAATTCAATATGCTACACGTTAACATTCTCTTTTCTGAGGACGGAAGTCTGGTGCTAACGAACATGATGAACGCCTTTCTTCCTTCTGTCTAGGTAACAGGCTTTCCTTCCCATGATAGCAACAGAGACGGAAAGCAAGCGCCTGCCATGTGGTGCAGAAACAAATTCAAAAGGGCATTTTCAGACATTTTGCCAACAACAGTGATAAATTTACTGTTAAGCTGCTGGGAAAAAAATCTGCTGTTCTGCTTTCTAGAGTTTTATTATTTGGTAATTCCTACATATAGAATATTGTTGTAATTATTCAAAACATTTAAATGAATAATTACTGAAAAGTTTTCAGGGTCTCGGGAGACATCTCCTAACCGTTATGGCTCCCCCACAAGTACAAAGCACGAGGACTTTAATTTAGATGCCCAGAACCCACATCAAAGCCTAGGGGGCAGCATGATGGTGACCTAGGCCCTGGGAATTGGGGGAGACGACACAAGGACAGGCAGTGCCCTAGAGCTCACTGAGGAGCCAGTCCAGGCAAAACACCAGTCCTCAGGTTCAGTGAGTGAGCTTGTCTCAAACACCGAGGTGGCTAGACAGACATCTCAGGCTGACCTCTGGCCTCCACACGGGTGCACAGGAGAGCACCAACACAGGCACACACAATCCCCATGCCCAGTTTTTTTGTTTTAGCATATTACTATCTACTGATACCCAGAAGTAAAGGAGAAAGGATGCCCAAATGACTAATACTGTATTAAGTATCACTATTTTCTATCACTAAAGATAGATTCTACTCTATCTATATTTCTATATTAAATAGATATACTATTTAAGGATCACTATTTCTAAGTATCACTATTTCTATTTTTAACACTTAAGTGTATTACTATTTCTATCTGAAGTGAAGGCTGCCACCATCTGTTTCCTTTTAATAGTGCCAGGCACACGTGTTACTCTCAGGGCTTCGGTGGCGAGTCTATGAAGCCTTCATTACTGTCTAATGTCTAACACTGAAGTGGTGCCACAATCTTCCATGTCTTCGACAGTGGCTAGCTTTGGGTAAAATCTAAAAATTAAATACTCTAGCAAGAGCCTAGCTAATTTGAAACACCTGCCAATAACTACGCGACAGTGAAATCTCTCTGTAAACTGCAGTCAACAGGTACAGGCAAGAGCTCTCTGAGAGCACAGCACAGCTTCAAGGGAGCCGCAAAGCACGTCTGCCTTGGGGTCTGAACCCAAAAGCTCAAACATGAATGAATTTTAAGAGATATCAGTATATGATTAAATCTTTATAAAAACCACCAAAAGCTATCAAGGGGTAATTCATGGTTGTGATTTCAGTGTAAGCATACTTTATTTTCACTTTAAACATCTGCTTAGCCTTTTATGTGCACATACTGCAAAGAATGTGAATGAGTTACTAAACATGATGCCTACTTTTCAGCACTGATAACCAAGACCCACGGACACCTAAACTGAGCACCCAGACAGCGCACTAAGGGTCTGTGCTCAGGGGTCGGCTACCTCTGGGGTGTGCTTACCTCCTCAGACTTGAAAGCCTGTTTGGTATGTGTATATTTCAAAAACCTAGAAAAAAAATAGAGTATCCTTCAGATAGAGAAATTGATTAGGTTTTAGCCTGAAGGCTTCTAAAGACTGGACCATTAATAAATTTTAAAATGGTTAAAAAAAAAAAAAAAGTTAAAAGGGCAACTCATAAATCCATTACTTGAAGGCCAGAAATGTGCTATAAAGATTTTGATAATCATCTTAAGGTTACATAGTAATATAAAAAATATTCATTTTAGACAGCAAAATATAAAACACCATGTGTAATATAAATAAATGTATTTATATTAAATATATATATATATACATATAGTAAAATACATTTCAAATACCAGTTCTAGCAAACTGGTACAATTCTTCTACTTTCCAAATTTTTAGATATTTTAATTAAGATAACGATTATAATGAAAAAGCAATGCTGCCAAAGTTCCTATTAAGTTGTAGCCACATATAACTGAAGTAGGTTAAGACGATGTCTTTATGGTCTTACCGAGCAACAGGAAGCACGTTGGAACCTGTATACATCATGATGAAGAAAAACACTCCGCTGAGATAGAGGCGAGGTAACTGTGGGTTATCTTGCATAATATGATGTAGTAAGATGGCAACCTTCTCAACAAGGATAGGGTCAAAGGTCAGCAGTAACTGAAAAAGCAAATAAATTGTTTGGTGAGTTATGCTGAGGTTATCATTTCTTTTGTTTGTTTGTTTTTTGAGACAGGGTTTCTCTGTATAGCCCTGGCTGTCCTGGAACTTACTCTGTAGACCAGGCTGGCCTCAAACTCAGAAATCTGCCTGCTTCTGCCTCCCAAGTGCTGGGATTAAAGGTGTGCGCCATCACTGCCCAGCTGAGGTTATCATTTCTTACATCCATGGGATTCAATAAACTTGTATCAGACTGGAAACCAACTTAAAAAGGGTTCATTCTACATTTAATGCAGATAGTAATGCAGTGAACTGTTGAGAACTGACCAAAATATGATCAGATAAAAGCCTAAATGTGTCCAAAGCTGGTTTTGTTATGTTGTTACAGGCAAGGTTGCTTAAGAGTATTTCTAATGCAGATGCATGTGTTGTCTACATGTGTGTTTTGTGTGCACATGAGCACAGGTGTATACATCTAAGTCATGTGTGTCTGTGTTGCATTAGTTTCAAGTAAATGAAATGATGAAAACCTCTCTGAAGGACACTGGACTTGACGAGAAGAACAAAAATGAAAAGCAGGGCTAAAGTGCAAGTCAGAGGCCTCCGCTACCACTGCCCTGAAAGACAATGGGCTCTAGGACACTGTGGGATCCCTCAGGCCACTGACTACATCCAAGATAACAAAGATCTAAGCAGCACTGCTCTGAATGTGTGCAGCCATTTTAGTTTTACTTATTATTTACATAATAAAGATGACATTTCAATTTTCAATAAATACTTGCTTCCAAAGAATCCCAAATTGAAGTCAATTGCTACTAGTGAAAACAAAGCCTGCACAGGATGTGGGTGTAAGCATCGGCTCTATTGACAGGCAGATTTCCAATGAGATGAGGATTGTGCAGTGTAAGCACCGGCTCTATTGACAGGCAGATTTCCAATGAGATGAGGATTGTGCAGTGTAAGCATCGGCTCTATTGACAGGCAGATTTCCAATGAGATGAGGATTGTGCAGTGTAAGCATCGGCTCTATTGACAGGCAGATTTCCAATGAGATGAGGATTGTGCAGTGTAAGCATCGGCTCTATTGACAGGCAGATTTCCAATGAGATGAGGATTGTGCAGTGTAAGCACCGGCTCTATTGACAGGCAGATTCCCAATGAGATGAGGATTGTGCAGTGTAAGCATCGGCTCTATTGACAGGCAGATTCCCAATGAGATGAGGACTGTGCAGTGTAAGCATCGGCTCTATTGACAGGCAGATTCCCAATGAGATGAGGACTGTGCAGTGTAAGCATCGGCTCTAATGACAGGCAGATTCCCAATGAGATGAGGATTGTGCAGTGTAAGCATCGGCTCTATTGACAGGCAGATTCCCAATGAGATGAGGACTGTGCAGTGTAAGCATCGGCTCTATTGACAGGCAGATTTCCAATGAGATGAGGATTGTGCAGTGTAAGCATCGGCTCTAAAGACAGGCAGATTTCCAATGAGATGAGGATTGTGCAGTGTAAGCATCGGCTCTAATGACAGGCAGATTTCCAATGAGATGAGGATTGTGCAGTGTAAGCATCGGCTCTATTGACAGGCAGATTTCCAATGAGATGAGGATTGTGCAGTGTAAGCATCGGCTCTATTGACAGGCAGATTTCCAATGAGATGAGGATTGTGCAGTGTAAGCATCGGCTCTAATGACAGGCAGATTTCCAATGAGATGAGGATTGTGCAGTGTAAGCATCGGCTCTATTGACAGGCAGATTTCCAATGAGATGAGGATTGTGCAGTGTAAGCATCGGCTCTATTGACAGGCAGATTCCCAATGAGATGAGGATTGTGCAGTGTAAGCATCGGCTCTAATGACAGGCAGATTCCCAATGAGATGAGGATTGTGCAGTGTAAGCATCGGCTCTAATGACAGGCAGATTCCCAATGAGATGAGGATTGTGCAGTGTAAGCACCGGCTCTATTGACAGGCAGATTCCCAATGGGATGAGGATTGTGCAGTGTAAGCACCGGCTCTATTGACAGGCAGATTTCCAATGAGATGAGGATTGTGCAGTGTACGCATCGGCTCTATTGACAGGCAGATTTCCAATGAGATGAGGATTGTGCAGTGTAAGCATCGGCTCTATTGACAGGCAGATTTCCAATGAGATGAGGATTGTGCAGTGTAAGCACCGGCTCTATTGACAGGCAGATTCCCAATGAGATGAGGATTGTGCAGTGTAAGCACCGGCTCTATTGACAGGCAGATTTCCAATGAGATGAGGACTGTGCAGTGTAAGCATCGGCTCTATTGACAGGCAGATTTCCAATGAGATGAGGATTGTGCAGTGTAAGCACCGGCTCTATTGACAGGCAGATTCCCAATGAGATGAGGATTGTGCAGTGTAAGCACCGGCTCTAATGACAGGCAGATTTCCAATGAGATGAGGATTGTGCAGTGTAAGCACCGGCTCTAATGACAGGCAGATTTCCAATGAGATGAGGATTGTGCAGTGTAAGCATCGGCTCTAATGACAGGCAGATTTCCAATGAGATGAGGATTGTGCAGTGTAAGCATCGGCTCTAATGACAGGCAGATTTCCAATGAGATGAGGATTGTGCAGTGTAAGCATCGGCTCTAATGACAGGCAGATTTCCAATGAGATGAGGATTGTGCAGTGTAAGCATCGGCTCTATTGACAGGCAGATTTCCAATGAGATGAGGATTGTGCTCTAATGACAGGCAGATTTCCAATGAGATGAGGATTGTGCTCTAATGACAGGCAGATTTCCAATTAGATGAGGATTGTGCTCTAATGACAGGCAGATTTCCCAATGAGATGAGGATTGTGCTCTAATGATAGGCAGATTTCCAATGAGATGAGGATTGTGCAGTGTAAGCACTGGCTCTCGGGGACAGGCCCATAGTCTAGACTCAGTTGTGAGAAAGAACAACTGTCCTTTAAGTCACTATCTTAAATTTCTCTTGCTTTGCGTCCTATCTGCTCAACAAGGCTACAGTGGTCTACTCTATGACAAGGTTTAAGAAGAACAATCAAGAACAGTCATGTAGGATGTTCTCAAATGTTAAGGACAGATGTGGCTTGAGTTCAGGTATACGGAAACAGCAACTCCTGAGTTTTGCCTTGAATTATCAATCAACAACAGAGTACTTCAAGTTGTCCTGTACAAGAAAACCGAGACCATTCACTCACTGTGCAACATACCACTCATGGAATTCTTAAGCTGTGTCATCATATGGTCAGGGCAGTGAGCATCCTTCATGAAAGGAGACACAGGACCTTATCTAAGCAGAAAGCAGGGCCTAGAAAGCTTCCTGAATTACCTGTGTTCCACTAATGTAAAGTGAGCCTATAGAGGAAAAAACTACGGGAAAAATTGCTTTTAAGAAATATTTTGAACCCAGTATAAAATAAACAGGTGGATACGCCATCAGAAGATGCTAAATTTAGCAGGGCATGGTGGCACACACCTTAATCCCAGCACTCATGAAGTAGAGGCAGGCAGAGCTCTGGGAGTTCAGGACAAGCCAGGTTTACATGGTGAGTTCCAGATGAGAGCATTTCTTTAGAAGAATGGGGGCCAAATTCATCACAGTTTCCCTTTCTCTTTAGATACCACTAAAAGTTTTGATTAATCAAAATAGATACCTACCCTTCATTGACCAAGTTCCATTCTATACAGATAATGCTTAAACATTTTTAACCATCCTGACCTCAAATGTAATGCTTTCTTATATTTACTTTTTTCTTCTTAGTATTAGAAGCCTTGGAGAATGTTTGGGAGACAATTTTCTGGGTACTTTATCTTCATGTTGAAAGGATCCAATGAGCACAAATCCCTTTCTTTTGGTATTATCTCAGATATATACTCACTTGATCTTTTGGGATTGGCTGGTAACAGTCAAAAAAAACTTACAGAGCACTTTCACTTAGAAATATGAACAGAAATGTCCATAATAAGAAAGTATGTAGACAGGCAGTGGGGGCGCACGCCTTTAACCCCAGCACTTGGGAGGCAGAGGCAGGCGGATTTCAGAGTTCGTGGCCAGCCTGGTCTACAGAGTTCCAGGACAGCCAGGGCTATACAGAGAAACCCTGTCTCAGAAACAAACAAACAAACAGAAAGTCTATGTCTAAGAATGCTGCAGTCGTTTGAATAAGAATGGCCTCCCATAGGGATGGACGGGCTGTAGGTTTCAAAGCCCTTGCTAGGCCCACTTGTTCTCTTTGCCTGTGGGTCAGGATGGAACGCCCAGCTACTGCTCCAGCACCAAGCCTGCCTGCTGCCATGCTCCCTGCCATGATGCTCATGGACTAAGCTTCTGAAACTGTAAGCAATCCTCCCATTAAATGGTTGCTTTGATATGAGTCTCTTTACAGCAGGAAAAGAAGTAACTGAAACATATGCTGATGCTTAAATAACAAAAGCTGGTCAAATAAATAAAAGAGGTTTTAATTACGTTCTCAAATTCGGAAATCAGTGATTTCCACACAATGTAACACATAAATGTAAGAACATATAAACTGTCACGGTCTATGTAAAATGATAAAAATCAGCACCACAGATCATAAGGTCTATGTATAGTTAATGGAAAAATGAATGCATACTTCTAAGAATGGAATAATAAGGAGGCAGGAAGTTTACCTAAAATCTCTAAAGTTTATGCTAGTCTCGGGTGTAGGTACTGTAAATTCCAAAAGAACAGCACAATGCAGAAAGAAAGGAAATTTTAGGATATTTTACATATCCAACTCTATGCTTTGAAGTGGTTGCTAAACCAAACAACCCTCAACTGAAAACAGTCAAACCCTGAGGAAAACATTAGTGAGGAGTGCTGCACCTGTCAGAGAAATGACCATGCCCTTATCTGTGGGCTGCTGTATCCCCTGCAGCCCCATGCCAATCTGCAGCACAAAGGAGAGCACCCCTTGCAGCTCCCACAGTGATGAGACTTTGAATAGATTCTAAATAAAATCCCTTTTGTATGAATATGGAATCTGAAGATATCACACATTTAGGTTCCTGGATATAAAATCTTCCCTAGTGTACCCAGATTAAAAACTCAATTTAGAATGCAGAACTGTGGCTACAGAGATGGTTCCACAGTTAAGGACATAGACTCCTCTTGTAAGAGATCTGGATTTGGTTCCCAGCACCTACAATGCAGCTCACAACCAGGTGTAAGTCCAATCCAGGGGACCTGATATGACTTTCTGGCCTCCCGGGGTACCAGGGATGCATATGGCACATAGACATATATACAGGAACAATACCCATACACACTAAAAATAAATAAGACTCAAAAAAAAAAAGTAAATAAATGAAACAAATGTAGCTTGGGATTCAGCTCTGTGAAAATGGAATGGATTATAATGAAATAAAGACAAAAGCTCCAGTACGATCACATGCTTTTCCAATCCTGTTCTAGCTTGGCAGCACACGAGGACCCACCTGGATGACATGGGGGAGGCAGGTGCTATCTGACAGCAGTCTTTTCACTCTGGGCAGAGGACGGATGATGGCATTATCCTGATCCCTAGAAAATATTTCCTACCGTCAACATTTGATGTATTTACTGGAAATTGTATATTCAGAGCATATGGCATTCTACTAGGCATGAAGCAAATTACCTTCCTCTTTTGTAAATGAAGACTAAGCTCTCATACAGCTGGGAACATGATTAGGTATTTGGTTTAAATCTACTGGCTGTTTAATATGACTTCATTTCCTTCCATAAGATTTCCTTGAAAAACAGTACCCTAGAAGAGCCAAAGACTCTTATTTATTATTTAATTGATTAAACTTTGTGTTGTCTAACACACTGTCTGTGGACAGTCCCCCCAAAGGTCCTATCTAGCTTTGTCAAATAACTTAAACCTTAATTTAATGATGGTCAGTACTCTTCAAATACAGCTTTAATTAATGTACTACTATTTCTAATTATTAACTGTATGGTTTTGAATCTAATCTGATTTTTAAAGATCTGTAGATGAACAGAGTGTTATATGTATTTCTTAGTCATTTCTAACAACCAGGTATCTTTAGCATTAAAACAAAATGATGTGTGTACAAATATTTTATGAAGACTGAAATAGTCTAGGTAAAGGTCACAAACGTGCTTGTTACAGGAAAGAAATCCTTGCCTGTAACGGTCCTGTGGAGTGAGCTGTGGACTGACCATCGATCATCCCACCTTCAACAGCAGGACTGGCTAGCCTGGCACATCAGGACCTGGCACCCACCTCTGACATGGACTACAGATAGCTGTCTCCAACCATTCCTCTCTAACCATATAAATATTATGATTGTTACCACTGGGAGTCCAGCTGGTAAACACAAATTGTGGAAGATTATTTGGCATCCCTCAGAAAAGGCTGTTTTCAGTTTTTACCACATCAATATAACTTGCCAACTATTTCGTTATAACTGTCTCAAGGAAGTAGCACCCCAAGTCACACAGGACACCTCTGTTAAACTGCTATAGTAACCCTGCAATATTACAGTACATAACCATACAATGGGGAGGTGAGGAAATCTCAGAGTCCTTGTTAGTCATAAAAACATTAATGACATTGTACCTGCTTGGAAAATATCCACACATTGTGATCAACATGTTCAGTATTAAGGTAGCAAGGTCAGTTTCATTCAGAACAGCCTGCCCACTGGCTAACAGGCACCACTTAAGCTGAGGTATCGCCTGGAGCGGTCGCCATCCATCCATGCCTTGAGCCCAACATCTGGTTTTTGCATTCAACATTCCTTTGGCCCATAATTCTTGCATCTTAATTGATTGAAGGCATCATTATTACAAACACAGTATCAAAGGAAGCATTTGCCAATATTTTCTATATCAGTATGGTACATAAAACAACAGTCCACTATGAGACAGCGATGTGCCAGCGGCACATACACTAGGGATGCACAAGATCTGGCCAGCAGCTCTCCAGGGATCCAAACTTGACTACTGATATAAGAATAAGCACTCAATTGGCCAACCGAAGAGTACAAAGACCAGTGGAAAATGCACAAATAATAAGCAGGGTGGACAATAACCAAATTATGTAAGAGAAAAGGTTTGGCTCTCTTAAAACTGTTTTGGTCAAATTTGACTGCCCCTAAGAGGCTGAGGCTGGGAGGACAGGGTCAAACCCTGGTGAAGGAGGATGCTCTTGCCTCCAGAATTAACAGGTATTATTCACTGATGTTTGGTATATATTAAAAACTTGATCATACCATGTGAAGCCTAAAACTATAATGTTCAACACATTAAAGTTTTAGGGGAGGGGAACTGGGGTTTCAGTAAGCAGCCTGGATCAGAGTAAAACACTAACACAGGCTTCAGTAGGGTAAACACTTTCTGTTCCTTCCCCATACTATTAAACATTTATTTAGTACCAAACTTATTCAGTACCATATATATATATATCATATATATATATAATATATATATATGATATATATATGTATGTATGTATGTCTATATGTATGTATGTTATATGACAACTGGTACTGAGCACAGTAATCAGTCTAAAGACGCCGTACTCCTTGGGGCTGTGGAGACGGCTCTGAAGGTAAGAGCAACTCCTGCTCTGCCAGAGGACCCGGTTCCCAGCACTCACATTCGGTGGCTCATAAAAACATGGCCTCCAGTTCTGGGGCATCTGGTGCCCTAGTCAGCCCACCCTGAGCCCCTGCATGCACGGGGCATAAATTCACAGACACATATACATAAGTAAAAAGTGTCTAAACTTAAATACTGCACATGTGCATGAGTGCTATTTCAGAGGGCACAGGAAGGCAAAGACCTGCGGGTATGAGGCTGCTCCTCTGTTGTTGGTATCTATCAACTCTGGGCTACACGGTAAAATCTGGAAGTCTTTCTCAAAAAACAAAACAAAACAAAAACCCCCAAAACAAAAAAACCCCCAACAAAGTAGAGATGACAAGAAGTTTGTACACAGCACGCACCTCATGAAATCCATACGGTCCACTCCTTTCTTTGTCTGCGTTGCCAAAATACCACTCCTTCTCACTCTCTCTCTTCATATCTGGAGACGCTTCAATCACATTGCTCTATGTTAGAGGAAAGTTCAGTTATTTCTAAGGCAGATGCCATAAAACAACTTACTCAGCCCCAAGTTTGCTCTAAAGTTATTTTTCTTTTAAATTCCTTCAGAAATAGGATCAAAGCCCAAGGTACAGTCAAAGTTATTTCTTTTTTAATAAACAAACTAACAAACAATTTCCTAAATTCACTCATCTATCTAAATTTAAGGATATTTATATCCCCTATAGCCATTAATAAATTCTCTGGGCACTAAAATTTCAGTAGCAAAGAATACTGCAAAAAATTATATAATAAACAAATATTAACCTGAAACTATGATGTTCAACATATTAAAGTTTAGGGGAAGGGGGCAAACTGGGCTTCGGTAAGCAGCTAGGATAAGAGTCAAAATACCAGCACAGGTCTCAGCAGAGTAAACACTTTCCATCCCTGCCCCACACTGTTAAACCGAGAGCAGCAGCTACACACTTGGGTTCTACTGAAGACCACTCTACAGTAAACTGTAACTTCAGTAAGGGAAACATTTCCTAATCTACTCCTGTGACAAGCCGCAGAGTGTCAGCCTGTAGCTTTAGTCAGCCACAGGCATCTAACCACTCAGACATAAGTTAGGCAGAAGTAGACAGCAATCGATTCCCTGTACCTTCCCTACCGCCATCACTATCTGCCCCTTCCTTTCCTTTGATTAGAAATATAAGCTGGCTGTCTGGGGGCACAGCACCATGAACTATTTTTTGGCTTGGACTGCTGCTAACTTCCAGAACCACAGACAAAACTAATTAAAATTAGAAAAACTAGATTTTTCAAAATAATTTTCCCCCTTAGCAAGCAACACAATTCTTAGTTTTTTAGTATTTTGGGAAGATAAGAGTTTTTATGTAAGTTTTGCATACCATGGTTTCTAAATACCCCTGCAATGATCAGCTTTCAGAGTCAAACTGTAAATAAAACAAAATGGCTAAATAAACTGTAAATAAAGCAAAAATTAGCTTCTGGGATCTAAGTGGTTCTGAGCCTTCGGGTGACTGTGGCAAGGCACTTGGGCTCTTTGTTCCTCAGGTTCTGTGCCGCAAGACAGACGCAAGACAGTAACCGGCCGCTGAGGGTTAGAGTACGGTAGCGGGGCCACTGAGGGTTAGAGTACGGTAACGGGGCCACTGAGGGTTAGAGTACGGTAGCGGGGCCACTGAGGGCTAGAGCGCACATGCACTCCAGAGCGGTATTTTTCAGGTTAATATTTGTTTATTATACACTTAGTACACTGCAATGGTATTTAACATGTGTCGTGATTTTTATTAGTCATACCTAAACCCCAAAATGCCCCTTCCTAAAATATTTAAAAGGTTTTTTTGTCATAAATATCTTGAACCAGAAAAATGTTCTAAATTATATGTGAAAACATAAAACACCAAATAGGCTAAAATATAGATCTCTCTTTAAATCAAGTACCAGAGAAGGCCTGGTGGCTTTGTCCTGTTATACGTTTTAAATAATGCCCCTAGTGACCTTAGGGCAAAACAAATTCTTGATGTTTGTCAATGATGATGTTCTAGTTACATATCCAATAAAAAATCAACTGAAAGGGTCATATTGTATTAAAACGAAGCTGCTTTATAGCAATAGTTACTTTACCATAAAAGACAAATGTTATCAAGTAATAAAATTGATTCTGATGGTAATAATTCCTTTTTTGGCGTGCATTAATCTCCCAGCAGTCACACTATTGTAATTACTGGTGAAACATACACCCATCTGCAGATTTCAAAGAGTCTTGTGATTCTAAAACTGTATCCAGAGAACACAAAGCTTGTAAGACGACAGAAAGCAAACGTACTTGCAAGGGGACTGTCGCCCGGCTCACATGGAGATGTGCAAGGGTTAGCAAGTCCACAAGAATTCTAATGCCGTTTGAGTCCATGAGATCCTTAACGTTTTTCTGAAAGAGGAAAGCATTTTTGCATAATCTAAAGTCTTTCTCATCAATAGTAACCTAGGATGAGCACATGTGGAATTTCTTCAGACATGCTGGCATGCAACTATACTTACTTGGCATTTGTATGATTAAAAAGACAAAATTATACTTTAAAGAGATCATGTAAGAATTTCCATTTAAATATGGTCTAAGTAAGCACTCCCCCCCCCAAAAAAAAAGACAAAGTGGCATGATAAACCCTAGCCCTACAATTATCCTGCCCATTAGTAAACAGGTTATCCAATAACCAGAAATAAAATGGTACATGTTCCAACTTATGCGGTGCTGCACACGCACTGGGTAAGTGCTCTACCCCTGAGCTGTATCTCCAGCACCTCCTGTCTGTCTCTGTAGATGTAAAGTAAAGGACTAGGCTCCATTTAGTACCTGGAATACCAGGACAGAACACTCAGGAGAACTGGCAAACCTTTCCCTCTATAAGCTCAGTTTTCTCATCTAAAGAAAAAAGAACCACCTCTGAGCGACCTGACAGGTCAGCAGTGCTTGGGCACACGCCTTGGAAGTGACAGTGTATTTATAGAGAATACTGTACCTTATTAAGGATCAGCTTGTTCAGGAAGAGGATCAGCCTATCCCGCTCAAGTTTATCAGTGCACTAACGAAATAAATGACAATTTAGTTATCAGTGGATAAAAGATCCAGAGACAGCTTTACAAAACCAACTGACAGACCCTAAGAAATGTCAGTTCTGAAATATTAAAAGACAATTCCAGCTGTCTGCCTGTCAATTACTCCAATTCTTAAGTGTTTTTACTTTACATGCAATTTTGTAGCACTTATCTAATTTCCTAGAGGGGAAGATATTCTTATGTCATTACAGAGACTCCTATACCAGCTTTTAGGAGACATGAAGTGAGACCCTCAGACTTGCAAATGGCGTTCACTAAAACAAACATCAGTGAGAAGGAAAAGGCAGTGTGCTCTGAATCCTCCAGTTTCTTGGAACCACAGTTAGGATTCTGGACATACAGGCACAGTGGTGCAGGCTCTCATTCTAGCATCTGGAAGGCTGAAACAAGAAGGTCCCAAGTTGAAAGCCAGCCAGAGCTATATGAGTTTGCAGCCAGCCTAGGCCACTGAGAAAGATCCTGAACTGGTACCTCCCCCACCAACATACACACAAACCAAAGAGAACAAAGGTTAGTGCCAGCAGCAGGGATTTCACACTGGCCGTGCTGCTTGCTTCATGAACTTTCCACAAAGCAATGCCTCAGAGTTGACAACGATCATGGCTGGCTATTCTGAAAACTGGTAAAATGGCTCTCTTCCATATGGTTTGTTAACATTTAAGAATATAAATACTAATGCAAGAATGAAGGACATTCTCTGCATCAAATACATCACAGCCAAGTTCGTCCCACCCCAGTGCTCAAGTGTTGAATAGTAACTTATTTCCTTTTTTAAATCACTGGTGTTCTAAGCAACTTCACTGTCTTCACACTTTAAAATTTAATGTCAAAAATATTTATGATTTTTTTCCAAAATGAAAACCCAAAGATATAACTCTGGAAGTTACTATTTCTATTATACACCTCTTGTTCTCTCCCATACTTCAAGTTGGCAAATAAGTCATCAAAGTTGCTCAAAATCAAGAGCTGAAAAAATAAAACTGGTGCAGATAAATTTTAACTCCTTTGTTATTTTCCCATGCCCTCTACTTAAGCTTAAATAACTGTAATAGCTATTACAGAGAAACTCATGCGGAAAGTCACTGTGGCAATCTGTCAGCTTAGTTTTAACGCTATCTCCAGTACCCTCCCTCCCCTCCAGCGTCCTTACCCTTTCTAACATCCCAATGATGTATCTCGTATCTGTGAAGGGCCCTATTTCTTCATGGCATCTGCCATAAACGATAGCAAGGGCTTGTAAACACAAACACTTCATGTTAACTTTTGGAGTGAGCAGGAAGCGGTGGTAGAGCTCATTGAAAAATTCATACCTAGATTTAAAAAGAGATTTAATAGAAACAGCCAAGAAACAAACAGTCACAGCAAACCCATGGAGCTATGAAGAGACTCACGATCTTTTTATTGATCCGCTTTCTTCATTTTCATCCTCCTCCAACAACAATCTCAAGTAATAGTCTCCTATTTTGATTTCCTCTGCCAGGCACTCATATTTAACCTTTATTAACAAATATAAACACCAGTTTAGATTATAACAGATTTTTTCCTATTTATGGTTTAACATTTGTTTTCTGTCTTCTTGATTTTTCGAGACAAGGTTTCTTTCTCTGGCCGTTCTGGAACTCACTTGCTCTGTAGAACAGGCTGGCCTCGAACTCAAGAGATCTGTCTGTCTCTGCCTCCTAAATGCTGGGATTAAAGGCATGCGCCACCATGTCTGGCTGAGTTTATCATTAAAAAAACCAAAAAACCCCCCCCAAAAAACAGGTAATACACTGTGTGTGTGTGTCCGTCCTAGCACATGTAAAGGCCAGAGGTCACCACTGGGTATAACCCTCTATAGGCCTCCATCTTAAGGAATTTGCCGTCTTGTCTAGATGGGTCGTTCTTAAGAGTTATGGGATCTGCCTGTCTCCACCTGTCCCTGACCAACCACACAGGTGCACACATGTGCTGCCATGTCTGCACTGCCCCCACCCTTATTTTTTATTATATGTATGAATATTTTGCTGGCATGTATGTCTGTGTACATGTGTGCAGTGCCTGTATAGGTCAGAAGGAGGCAATGAATACGTTCAGACTGGAGGTACAGGTAAGAACTGCCATATGAGGTTCTAGGAACTAAACTCTGAAGAACGGCCAACGCCATCTCTCTAGTGGCACACTTAGATTTTAACGTAGGTGCTGGGAATCTGAACTTAGCCACTGAACCATCTCCCAAGTCTCTATTATCCCTATACTGTGACTATTTCAGGTAAATACTGATATGTTATGTACAGCTCTGCTTCATAGGCTTGGAGTTTCAGTTGTGCACAAGGGACAGTCTTTCCTGCAGCACTGACTGCCCACCTTAGAAAGGCTGCTTAAGCTCATCCTTTATGCCTGGTCAACATGTCAAGGCATGATATCAACATGGTAAGTACATCTTAATACTTCAGAAGCCCCTCTTGACTGTCAGGGGAGGTGATGTGTGAGGGAAAACCCCAGGATCAGACTCTGGGAAGAACACCAGGACCCTCATAACTTAGGCTGCTTCTCACAAGAAAAGAATTATGTGTAACTGTGAAAATTAATTTCCTGACCACCTTATCAAAATTCTCTATACAAAGCCTAAAACGACTGCCTTAAAAAATGTTCATTAGTATTTTATATCCACTTTCCTTTTCTTCTGCATATCCTTCATAGTCAATGTACTCAATTTCTATTCCTGAGTACCCATCTTGTGGTAGTACTATACCGTACGCTGGGGATTTAGCAGCCGTCAAACCAAGTTCTGCTTAGATTTAGGGCTGCTACACAGGAGGAAGCTTACACCTGGTTGGTTCAGTGGATCTAGCCAAGGATCTGAGGCTAGGCAGATCATAGGCCTCAGATGTGAGCCTACTATGATTATTTTGCTCAATGGACACAGTACCAAACTGTCTTCTAAGTATGCAATTCCAGGAATTGGAGGGGTAGTTCAGGGGTTAAGAACACACACTGTTCTTGCAGATAACCTAGGTTCAGTTCCCAGCACCTACATCAGGCAGGTTCTACTAACTCCAGTTCCAGTAGTCTCTTCTGGCTCCTGCAGGTACTTGCACATGGTACACATAAACTCACATCAGCACACACATAAAACACATAAAAATTTAAAATTAAATAAATCTTAAGCATGTACCTATGTCCCCAAAGCTTAATGCAGTTCCTAGTCCTCATTAGAGAGAATTTTATGTAGCACATGGTAGTTAATATAGAGACTCACTACTAGTCAAAGTGCAGAGCACAAGTATCTTCGGAATGTTCAGACCTAAAAGGGATATCTATATTACACTCTTTCCTCTTAAGGCTCGGGAACATTGGATAACAGGAAGCAGAAAGATTGTGAGAGCTGGAGGTTGAAGAGGACCAGAATAAAGCAGTGTCTTCTGGAAATGACAGGACCAGTGCATTTATGAGCTCACCACAGCTGCAGCTACCTGAAAAGACCAAGCCAGCCAACATTCCCGCACACGGCAGAGGGAGCCCTGACCCTGGCTGAAGAGCTATTGGCAGTTATGGCTGCGGGGAGAAAGAAAATCAGGCTCTTCAGGGTGTGGCCCTCGGTAGGCTGACCACGCTCCAGTGGATGGTCCCACATCCACGCATATATGGGGCAGCACTAATTGGACTTAGCCAGTTACATGCCTATAATCCCTGCACTCAGGAGGCAAAGAGTCAGATCTCTTGAGTTCGAGGCCAGCCCAGTCTACAGAGTGAGTTCCAGGATAGCCAGGGCCAAAACTATAATTAGGGTATGAAGTTGTGAGGGTATGTGGAGGTGTATCTGGGAGTAGTTGGTGGTGAAATACTCCAAATATGAGTAGGATCCAAATATATTGGGTGCATGGATGAAGCTGTGAAGGAACAATTAAGAATATGTCTTAAATAATTTTGAAAATTGAAATCCACGTATATAATTTTTGGGTGACAGTAAGTGCGACAGCGTGAAGCAGGACAGTGGCTAGGAAAGGGAATGCAGAGCACGCATGTGTAGTACAAAGGGAACTGCGCGTTCACAGGACAGACAGGGAGGGTCTATCAGATGATAGCACTGAAGAAAAGGCCTGAAGGAGACGAGAAAACAAATTATGAGGCTTTTCAGGAAAAAAATATTTATTTTAGGCAGAGGCTAACATTAAGTAGAAAGATCTTGGTGTTTCTGGGAAGTTAGTGTGGTGGAACCAAGAGTGAGGGAGAAGCATGAGACATGATCAAAGCAAAACCACTCAGATTTGAGGGATACACGGGTTAAGTCATTTCAAGAACCCAGACAAGTCACAGGCGCACCAAGGCCTGAGCAGAGAAATTATACACTCCACTCCCATCTGTGCTCTGCTGCAGTACGGGAAGTGAACCTAGGGCCTCGCCCATGCCAGGCCAGCTTCAGCACTGCGCTCTAGCTCCAGCCCTCTGCCTGACTGTGAATTGGATGACCTTGTCACTGTGTCCAAGTACAGGGGGTCACATAACAGAGTACAGGGAGCAAGGGTGAAGGCAGTGATGGCCATACAGCCAAATGGACAGGGGAGCTCTGGATAATTTCTGAAGGTCATACAGTAAGACTTGCTAAGATCAAAAGACTGCAAGACAAGTAGGAAGAATAACAGCATAACTCTGGAGAAAGACCACTATATATCCAACTTGTGGATGAACATATATGCACGTGGTCTAGGAAAGAAAGCTGAAGCAGGAGACAAAACCTGAGGAGCTTTTAGCAAACGCAGGGCGGGGCTGGGGTGGGGGACCACCATCACCACATCATCAGGAGATGATGAATCAAGGCAATGAATATAAATAAAGAGACCCAAGAACTAATCCCCAGGGTTGCTGGCTAGTTTTATGTCAACCTAATACAAGCTGAAGTCATCTGAGAGGAGGGACCCTTAAGGAAATGCCTCCTTAAGTTGGGGCTGTAGGCAAGTCTCTAAGCATTTTATCAGTTAGTGATTGGTGGGGGAGGGGGCAGCCCATCACAGGTGGTCCCATTACTCGGCTGGTGGTCTTGGATTCTACAGGAAAGCAGGCTGAGCTAGCCATGAGAGCAAGCCAGTAAGCAGCACCCCTCCACAGTCTTTGCATCAACTCCCAACTCCAGGTTCTAGCCCTCAGTTCCTATCCTGACTTCCTTCCATGGTGGACTACAATGTGCAAGTGTAAGCAAGATCACCCTTTACTCCCCAGTGAGCTTTTGGTCATAGTGTTTCATTGTAGCAACTGGAACCCTAAGACACCAAGTCAGCTTGTGGTCACAGAGAGGAGAGAGGACTAAAGAAACTTTCAAGAATCGAAGTGAAGGAAACTCAGGAAATGGCAAGTGCCTTAAACTGAAGTATGCAAAAAGCTTTCCAGGAGGGAATGGGTAATTTAAATTATACACTTTAGAAGCTGGTTAAAGATCAAAGCCAGCAGGATTATGTGTCTGAGCAGTGGTTACGCTGGTTTTAATTACATACAATCATGCATCACTTAGCAATGAGGATATGCTCTGAGAAGCGTGTTGTTGCTGGGTTATTCTGCTTTTCTTCGAATAGTCCAGTGCATGCTTAATACCAAACAAAGATGGCTCTAATGTTATGCATCAATATTATGTTCCATGAGTCAGCAAAACAACACGTTAGCACGTGACTGCATGTCACACAGATCTCTCATACACTTACTCAAACATAAACTATCTACCATGTATGTTTTCTACTCTTCACATAAATTAGTTCAACAAAGCAGCAACCAGAATCAAATCATAATTTGAAAATCTACATTCCAATAAAGAACAAATCTAAAGTCCCAGGTGTGGGGGAAACGTGCCAAGATGATCTGCATGCACCAGTCAAAGTTATTCAAACTCACGCATGATTCTCACATATAATGTTGAATAACTTTATTAAAAGGTACTTTTAAATTTTTTTTTTTGTCTCAAGCAAAGATTAGAATTTCCCAATATTTTTTGGTATATCACATGGGGAAGATAACGACATGTCTAGAAAGATATTTTAGAGTCTCCTTTTGAATATAGCACATGCTTTCACTTTTGGGGGTTATATACTATGAAAACAAGGCTATACCTCAAACTCATGGTGGTTCCAGGAGATGACACTGGCGCTGCCCAGCTCCCTATCGATGTTAAATGTCCTCATCTCAGACTCAAGGGTATCTTTCAGTTCTTCTCGCGTTTTAAAATTCCAAATAAGGTTTGATCTAGCATGGTCTTGACTAAACCTGCAATCAGGAAATCATATGAAACAAGCATTTCTCAAAATCTACCAACAGCCTGTACTGCAGTAAGTAAGAAAAGCACAAGATTATTAAACCTTGCCAAAAAAAATAAAACAACAAAAAAAAAACCCAAAACATATTAAGCAAGCAAAATGTCTTTGGTAGAACCTCATAACAGACACAAATTCACTATAAAATTCTTTTATTTTGGAAGGTTTCAATATAAATGATGAAAAATTGAACTTTAAGATAGTAGATAAAGTTGTATGAAATTTAAACATGGGTAGTTCAATTTCAGTTATCTGTATCTAACAAATATTCAAATTAGAAAACAATATTGTCATATGTCCAATTTCAGGCTGTGCGGGATGAGCAACCTGTGTGGCACTCACAGATGACCCAAAGGGCCTCTACAGAACTGCTGGAAAAGCCATCACACCAAATGTGGACAAAACCTAAGCTGGGGTGGACAGACTTCCAATCTGCTACTTATCAGTCAGCAAGTGTCACTTCACGGCTTCATGTTTTCAAGGACTCCTGAGGAAGAAATCTAAAGCATATACTTAAGGATATACTACGGCTTAAATGGTCTAAGATGCAAGTAGTGTGGGGTGGTTTCAAACCAAATACTTACCTTAATTGGTCAAGATAAAATGACCATGCCACCTTCCAGACGGACACTCAGTTACCCTGAAGACCTTTCACAAAGCACGCATAGTCTCCCTGAGTGTGCTGCTCTGGGTGAGGGTGGAAGGCTGCAGTGTTTGAGGCTACTGGCATGGATCATTTCTCACAACCTTCTTGGGCTTTTATTATCCACCTCTTTTTTAAAAAAAAACCTTTTGGTGGTTCTTTGTAAATTTTACATCATGCACCCAATCCCACTTATCTCCCTGTCCCTTTGTATCTGCCCACAAAGGGGGGGGGGGAAAAACATGAAAAAACCCTTGCAATGGAAGCTGCAGTGTGTCCATGTGTCACATGGTACACCCTTTTGTACAAACATTTTCCCATTCAAATGTTCACTGCCATGAGTCTGGTTTGAGGCCTCTGTCATCCAACTCTTTCAAGACTCCATTTCTAATATGGCTGAAGGTAGGTATGCAGCTAACTCTATGTCATACAAAGTGTCTTGTGCAACCATCTCTAAGCTTTAATAAAATTTTTAAGATAACTTAAGCAACTCGATGACTGACTTAGACTTCACTCTGTAAGAGCATGTCAATGGAACCAATCTGACAGAATAGTAACTGCAACGCCAGACAATCCATCCTGGTTCTCCCAGCATCAACATCAAGCTTACCAATGCTGAAAGAGGGGCCTCAAGTTTACCTGTAATAGAAGAGATCCCAGTTTGCTTCTATTTTTATTCTTTGTCTTCTCTTTCGAAGAACTACTGGCTTTTGATTTATGTTCTGGAAAAAAAAAAAACATACTACATAGCAGTCTCCATGACCGCCAAACAGACTCATCAGACCTGGCAGCAGTACATCAACCTAACACATGAGGAGCATCAATTTCATCAAACTGCCTCAACAGTCCATAACATTATGCCAAATCGTTTGCTAACATTTGTTCTTATAGATGCTCAAATATCATCATATAACCAAAAATTACCGTTTCAACATCAAAGCTTGTAACCTTTACACTGATCACCAGTAAAATTTACAAGTCAAAAACTGACTTGCTTCAAACATTTACATGCAATTAAGAAAAATTCATGAAAAACATAACAAATGTAAAAAATTATGATATTACACCGCTCGCAAAGCCAAAAGGCACGGCCAATGGGGAAGAAAGCAACATTACATCCAAGCAATGTAAGGTCAGGCGGAAACACTAAGCAAGTCAAGACAACACCACACGCCAGTTCAGCACACTTCACACATGTAAAGGGCTTAACTCACCATATGGTTTTTGTCCTGAATTTAATTGTAAAAAGAAAAAAAAATTAAGATAAAAATATAAAAAGGAGACTATGAATCTAAATCTGGCAAGTTGTATCTATTATACAAATTCCACAAGAATGTCACTGATATAACTCATCTTCACTTTACAACAGAAGAGCCACCTGTGTTTCCAAGCTTACAGTTTTAGGCAGTTGTAGAACTCAAAACTCCCATAAATCTCAGGGTCCTGATCCAGAGGTAGGCACATATGTGAGATTTGCAGTTGGAAGGTGGAGATGATCTCCAACAATCCTTAAAGGTTGTCATGGCCCCGGGGCACTTGCTCGAAGTGTAACCAGACACATTTCAGACATGAAAGCCCTAATGTCTAATGCAACAGCCTCGAAGTCTAAACTTCATAGTGTGGCAATTCAGATAAAGCAAGAAAATAGACTTGATAGTATTGAATAAAATTAAATGAAGATTAATCTGTAACAGAATTCTATTTGAAATATAATTTACTGGTTATATTTTAACATGTTTCCAAAATTTAATTCCATATACCATCATAAAAACTATCACAAACTGACTTAATATAAAATAATTCAAAGTTTAGTGTTTACAATAAACCAATTCTTAAAACTTCTCATCAGAAGCACTTCCAGCAGGCATGGCAGTGCTTTTCTGGAGTTAGACTCTCAGGAGGCTGAAGGGGGAGGCTGGAGAGTTAAACAGTGAATTCCAGTAAGGCCCATCTTAAGAAGCAAAAAACAAACTAAAGCAACAATACAACACTTTCACTAAATTCACTCCCTTTCATATAAATGTGGTAACAGTTTAGAATGGTAAAAATATAAATTTCATACCAGTAAAGAATGATTCCTCATAAAAATGTATGTACAGAATTAGAAGGTAAAAATCCTAGGTAAAAAAGAAAATCCCTAAACTGAAAAAAATTCTCATGTACCAAAATAACAACAATGTATACTAGTTAACATTAACCAAAGGCTACTACTAACTAACACATAGCATTAACAGCACTTGAAACAGGCCCCATAAACATCCCTCAAGATGACACAGATCTCTTCAGGATTAGCCAGTCAAACTAACAAAGGCACAAGACCACTCCATCACTGATATTGTTTTTTTCTATGCGCGTGACAGCCACAAAGCTGAACCACTGTTTTCTTTATAAATTATCATTATGTAGACCAAACAGTATGCATATTAATAAATAAAATAAATGAATAAACATAATCAGTTCATCTTCCCAACTCAAATATTTGCAATCATGTGCTCAAAATTTTAACTAGCCTATGCAAACAATGCCAACAAATCAGTAAGATAAAACTGGTACTAAAAATACAAATTTTCTCTTCTAAATCACTGTTGTAACAGATACCAATTTTCTAGATAAGTAGCTTTATGTTCAATCTTATGTTGTATAGACATTACATATGAATTCAGATACTGAAAACTTATTTGATTGTATGAAAATATGGAAATTGTATTTAAAAAGTTGAAATAACTGATACTTTAGAAATGGGCTTAACTAGCTGAAGCCAGAAACTTGTAATTTTTAAAAACTAAAATATAATGAAGTCAACTGTATATGTATTTCCACTGCTCAAATGCTGTAGCAGAACTGTCATGAACAGGTCCTACATAGTGCTTTAACGATCTAGTTTAAACATTAAACTAACAACTCTATAAGACAGAGACAGGAAGTGATGCTATTCCTATTTTAGAGAAGAGGGAATGTACATTTCTGGAAAAGCCACAATTAAGCAGGTGATGGGGTGAGGCTCAGGCACTAGTTAGCAAGTACAACCGGATGTGCTCTGGCCTGAAAGCCTGCTGAGTGGCTCTTCACACCGCAGTCATCACTCATGCACGCTAGCGTTAACCTGCTATGCTCACCTCCTAAATGGCAGACTGA